>JACEEZ010010152.1:92500-97500 GCA_016584305.1 Chionoecetes opilio | reverse complement strand
ATCTTACTATTCACTCTAATTCACGTGTTCATATGATTACATTATTATGTATTATTTTTTTCATAAATACGATGATGCAGTTCAGAGAAAAAATAAAATCGATTCTATTTCATCCATGACTGCATTTGAACGATTCAGGGACATAAAAACTTCCTGTGATTATTGAAACTTGCATTTATATGACAAACTGACATCAAAGTTTACCTATCTATTCATATATGCCAGTCCATGTTTCCTATTTGTACCTATGTTTATGTATATCTGTATTCCAACCTTTATACCAGTCATTCTTTAAATCAATCCGCCTTTTCCTCTCTGCACACGTGATTATCCATTCCAAACACTTAACTTTACAACACTCTAAAAAGGCCACAAAACACCCATCAGGCTCTTCGATGCCACGACCCGCGACGAGGAAGCCGCCAAACGACAACAAAGCGCGGCTCACCTGACTCATTAATTAGCCCAGGTGAGCGTCGCGGAGCCTCCTGCACCTGCCTCGACAACACGCCGGATATAAGACGGGAAACCAAGAGGCAGAGTGGGCTAATTCCTCCTCGCTATAGTGGTATCTTCCTTGCCTTACACCTTCACCTGCTCCCTGGCAATGAGTGTTGAGGTAAGAGTGTGGTGGGGAAATATGAGGTGATGAAATAGTAGAGGAGAGGAGGAGGAATGGAGGATGTTTAGGCCTGGTGTTTGTGGCGTCTCACTGTGGCTGCGACTTGAACCTGTTAGTGGTGATCAGGGGAGTGTGACGAGCGACAGGTGGAGTAAGAGGAGGAGGAGGAGGGGAGGAGGATTAGAAAGGAGGACAAAGCAACAGGACCGTAGGCCTTAGAGGTGTTTGTTGACTGCACTAAACAATGAAAGAGAGAAAGGAAGAAGTAGAAGGCGGCTCTCCCACCCTCCCTCCGCCGAAGTGGCCGGAAATGAATGAAATGCAGATAGAAAAACTGATGATTGTTGGGAAAGTTGAAAGCTGTAATCTATGGCTAAACTATACTAGTGTGATAGGGGTAGTTTACTTTGATAGATTGGGAAAAGTCTTTTTTTTTGTCACTTGCCATGGTGTTCAAGGGTGGTCGGCGCCTTGCCGGGGCAGAGGAGAGGTACAGTGGGGGAGGAGGACAGAGGAGGAAGCGCTGTTGCTAGTTGATACCAGAGATGCAGCAAGAATTGCTGTTCGGCTTAGGTACGCGCAATCTACTGGTATCAAGCCAGGATTTCTTTAGCTATGGGGAATATGTCCTGGTTTTTTTTCCCTTCCCATGCTTGCTCACAGTCCTTATTCCGCCCATTTGGAGATGTCTCCATGTTTGGGGAGGATCCACTCATACAGCTCCTCCTAAACAGGTTGAGTCAAAGCTTTTTCGTCTCATCAACTCCTCTCCTCTGACTGACTGTCTTCAATCTTTAAATCACCGCCGCAATGTTGCTTCTCTTGCTCTCTTCTACCGTTATTTTCATGCTCACTGCTCTTCTGAACTTGCTAACTGCATGCCTCCCCCCCTCCCGCGGCCTCGCTGCACAAGACTTTCTACTCATTCTCATCCCTATTCTGTCCATCTTCCTAATGCAAGAGTTAATCAGTATCTTTACTCTTTCATCCCTTTCACTGGTAAACTCTGGAACTCTCTTCCTGTTTCTATTTTTCCACTTTCCTATGACTTACATCTTTTCAAAAGAAGAGTAACAAGACACCTCCCGAACTAAATTGACTCACCCCTCTTTTTTATTCTATTCTCTTACTGTCTTCTTTATAGGGACTGGCAACTAAGCGGGCTTTGTGTTACCCATATTTGTTGTGCCCTTGGCCAGTTCCTTGTGATGTAAAACAAAAACAAACAAAAAACAAAAAACATGCAAAGTGGTGACATTACGATGAGTCAGAAAAAAAACCTGACGCTGCATGTATAGTTAATAAGTATCCTGACGGTGAAATGCATGACTGATAAATGATTGGCTAAAGACATCCCCATACCACATACTATTCCAGAGTACGGAAATATACAGCCTGCGTCGTGCATGTGACACTTGCACTGCCATGGGCCAAGTACATTGTCTTTTCGTCTTAAATAGTTCTGCTTCACCTGCTCCTACGAGGGTCACATCTCACGGCAGGTAAAGAGTACATTGACACTTCTTCTTTTCTTTTCTTTAATTTATTCCTCAAAATATATATATTTTTTTTCATCAGAAAGGACTGACCAAGCAAGGGAAAAAAGGAGTCTAAAATTTTTTAACTAGAAACGTGTATATTTCTGCGTAAATATATACTTATGTAACCTTCATGATATTGTATTATAAATCTATCTCTGAAAAGTCATGCAGCTAACTTACGTGTTCACCTTAACTTTTCTTTGATTTCATTTTTCCATTACGTTTTGTCTACAAAATACAAGGCAAGGGAGCGTGAGGCATGGCCTAAGAAAATATAAGAAGAAGAAATATTATCTTTAAAAGGCTGCACTTTACGCCCAGACGGGGGAGCTTATTGAGAGGACTTATGCTCGTATTCGTAGTCACATACCATGATTGCTCGTGGTAATTGCCATGATTTTGTTCCATTTCTACTCAGTCAAAATTATTCACTTGATCTTGTAGCTGCCATGGAAAGTACTAGAGCAATCATACAGTACTCCTATTGCAATCACAACAGAGTTGGCATGACATATTGATTTAATTAGGACAAGACAAAAAGTGAACAATGACCACGTACAATGATGGTATGTGACTACGAATACGGGCATTAATGCTACGCGTGACAAGGCATGGCTTTGATAGTTATGGCTGAAAAAGGAGTCCGAGATGTTTGAAAAGGTGAACATACTAAGAATAACAGCCATAACTGACGTCTTCATTCTTATTATGTTCACCTTTTCAGAGTTGTTGTCAAGGGGGCTAAGGAAAGGAGGGAGAAAACAAGGCGTCATGTATGTGGTTTCTGCCCTAAAATTAGCCACCTCGAGCACCACCCATCACCACTACCATCACCACCATCACCACCATTATTTTACATCACCACCGCTGCTTCCCAGTATCACAATTATCATTCCCATTTCATTACTTGTACCTCCACCCTCGCTCATCACCGTCACTGTAACACCCATCACTACCGCTGCATCCCTGTATTATAATTATAGGCCCTATTTCATTACTTGTACACCTCTACCTCTACCCTCTACCTCTACCCTCTACATATACCCTCACTCATCACCGTCACTACAACACCCATCATCAGCGATACTCAAGCTGCCTGCAACACGATTTCTGCTATCATACATGTTCCTTCCTCATCACACCACCGCGCCTCCCTGGTCCCTTTTAGAATTACAAATAGCCCCCCCATTTCGATACTTGACTCACCCTCACCATCACCTTTTTAAAACACCCTCATTAGCGTACTTAGCGTTGCAACACAATTTCTGTTATCATGTCCCCTCCTCCCCCGCCACCCACCACCATCACCACAGGTATGCCGCGGTGTGCCCAGGAGGCCCTTGGCTGTACCCCACCAGGTGCGCTCAACACACAAGGGCAGGTGCAAGTTGGCAGCCGGCCCCAAACCTAGCTCCTCCAACCACACACACTCCTGCAGGTGCGGCTACTGTCTTTGACCCCCGGCGCAAGGTCAACCAAGGTGAGGAAAGAGCTAAGGACTTGCCGCTCTGTTATTCTTACTTTAAAGGGAAGGAAAATACACATTGCTATTTGCGGAAACGTAAAATGTGTTAGTTTGTATATTTATGTTTTGTTTCTGTGTTTCTCTCTCTCTCTCTCTCTCTCTCTCTCTCTCTCTCTTTATCTCTCTTTCTCTCTCGCCATTGTATGTCTATTTGTTTGCCTGTCTGTCTGTCTGTTCTTCTCTCTCTCTCTCTCCTCTCTCTCTCTCTCTCCCCTCTCTCCCCCTCTCTCTCTCTCTCTCTCTCTCTCTCTCTCTCCTCGTTGCCCTTGTCTGCCGTTTGTCTGTCTGTTTTCACGCCATTTCTCTCTCTCTCTCTCTTCTCTCTCTCTCTCTTCTCTCCCCTCTCTCTCTCTCTTCTTCTCTTCTCTCTCTCCCCCTCTCTCTCTCTCTCTCTCATTCTTCGCCATTGACAATTTCCTTCCTATCCACACAATAGGTCGTCCCTCCCACTTCCCTCCCTCCTCGAGTGAGTCAGGAGGAAGGAAATCTCCTCGACTCCCTGGAATCGATATCTCCCTTCCCCCCCTCTCGCATCCTCTCCCCTGGCCTCCCCATCATCTACTACTGCTCTCCTTCCTTCCTTCCTTCCTCCCTACATGTAACCTTATACACAAAACACCAGAATAACGCATACAAATCACACTCGTTCAGTTTTGCATTTCAGAAAGTGTAAAACAATCGAAACAAAGAAAAGGGGTGGAAAGGAATTTAATTTTCCCCCCCGAAGCCCAAAAAATTTTTCCTTTAAATTTTGGGGCATTAGAATTTTTTGTGCTTAAGCCCCTTTTTTTTAGTAGTTTTGAGTCCTTGTCACAGGAATTTTATTTTAAAGAGTTTCGTAGTTTCCGGCTCAAGACGATTTTAATACAAAAAGGAAGGCGGGAAGGGGAAACCTTTTTTTCGGGCCCCAAGGTAATTTTGAGTGAACTTGCAAAAGGGGCAGGGGGAAACACACCTGCCCGTCCCCAAAATTATTTTTACACCTCCACACACCATTTTAAACCAAAACCTCCCCCTGAAAAACCAACCCCCCCCACCCCCACCTTTTACCCCCCCCTTTAAACCCCCAACCCCCCTCCCCCCCCCCCACCTCCCCCTGCCACTACCCCCCCCCCACCCCAACCCAAACCCCCTAGTCCTTTCTTCACCCAACCCCTTTCCCCATTTAAACCCCCCATTCCCCCTCCCTTTATACCTCCCCCCCCAAAAACCCCCCCCCAAAACCCCTTTTCCCCCTTTTCCCCCCAACCCACCCCACCCCCCCCCTTATCCCCCCTAAAAAAAACCCTCTTCCCCCCCACCTTAAAACCCC
>JACEEZ010010152.1:77500-90000 GCA_016584305.1 Chionoecetes opilio | reverse complement strand
GGAAAACTCGGGGGTTTTTCCCTTTTTTTTCTTCTTTTTTTCCTGGGTTTCCCTTTCCTCCCTCTTCCCCCCTTCTCGGGACCCAACCAACCCCCCCTCCTCCTCCCACCCCGCCCGGGGTTCTCCCCCTCCCACCCCCTTTTCTTCTCTCTTCCCCTCTCTTTCTCTCTTTCTTTCTCTTTTCTCTCTCCCCCCTCTTTCCCTCTTTTCTCCCCTCTCTTCTCTCCCCCCTTTCTCTTTTCCCCACCTTAATCTCTCACTCCCCTTTTTCTGGTCCTTTTCTGTTCTTTTTCTGTTGTTCCTTTTCCCCTTTTTTCCTCCTCCACTGCCTTCTTCCATCACCCCCCCTTTTTTTCACTCCACCTCCCTGTTTCCCCCCTGTTCTCTCTCTGTCTCTCTCTCTCCCCTCTCTCTCTTCTCTCTCTCTCTCTCTCCTCTCTCTCTCTTCTCTTTTCTCTCTCTTCTTGCCCTTTTTCTCTTGTCCTCGTTTTCTGTTTGTTTTGTCTGCCCTCCCCCTTTTTCCCTCTCTTTCTCCTCTTCCCCCTTTTCTCTCTCTTCTCTCCACTCTCTCTCCTCTTTTTCTTCCTCTCTCTTCTCTCTCCTCAATTCCCTTCCCCCTCCCCCTCCCTCTCCCCACCCCCCCCCTTCCTCCGCCTTTCCCCGAAATTTTTTTTCTTCTCTCCCCCCCTTTTCCCCTCTCTCTCTCTTTTCTCTCCTTCTCTCTCTCTTTTCTCTCTCTTTTTTTTTTCCCCCATTTTTTTTTTTTCTCTCTCCTCTCTCTCTCTCCTCACACTCCCTCCCCCCCCCCCCTCTCTCTCTCAAGCGGGGGAATCAGCAGGTTGCGTCACCGACTCTTCCGGGGCAGGAGCAGCATGGCCAAGGAAACACCTGAGACAACCACCTTTAATTAGCCTTCACAACCCACCTGTCGCTGCGTACATATGGCTAACGCACCTCAAGACCCGCGTGGTACATAGGGGGAAGGTACATAGGTGCGTGGTACATAGGAGGCAGGTATATAGGTACGTGGTACATAGGAGGCAGGTACATAGGTGCGTGGTACATAGGGGACAGGTACATAGGTGCGTGGTACATAGGGGGCAGGTACATAGGTGCGTGGTACATAGGGGGCAGGTATATAGGTGCGTGGTACATAGGAGGCAGGTACATAGGTGCGTGGTACATAGGGGGCAGGTACATAGGTGCGTGGTACATAGGGGGCAGGTACATAGGTGCGTGGTACATAGGGGGCAGGTACATAGGTGCATAGGGGCCAGGTGTGAGAGTGTTGGTTACGGTGATTACTTCAATGTCACTGCTACTATTATTAGTTATGAATTATAGGTTATTCTTATTCTCATCCTCAATATATGAAGCAATGATACGTAGTAACATTATAATACCTTCCACTGTTACTACTTTATCAACATGTGCACGCTTACTGCTACCACTGCTACTACTACCACTACTACTACTACTACCACTATCCACTGCTACTATTACTACTACTGTTAATACTAATACACTACAACAAAAATAAGAACAACAACTATTTCTACTTTCATAACACCACTTGTTACTACTGCATCTTATACTATTAATATCATTATACTGTTGCTAAACTACTGTTATATTTTAACTGTTGGCATTGGTAACTTCTTTTGCTACCTTTGATGTTTCTACTACTGAGCAACAACAACTTATACTACTACAACTATTACTACTACTAATAATAAAACAATAACAACAACAACAACAACAACTACAGCTACAACTACTACTACTACTACTACTACTACTACTTCATTACTACTACTTCATTACTACTACTTCATTACTACTACTACTACTAGTACTACTACTACTACTACTACTACTACTACCACTACTACTACTACTACTACTACTACTTCATTACTACTACTACTAGTACTACTACTAGTACTACTACTACTACTACTACTACTACTACTACTACTACTACTACTACTACATTCCTAACGTTTTTCAAATTTTGTTATTTCTTCTGGCACTTAGTTTTTTTCTTTCTCATCCGTTGGTACTTTCCTCCGCAACGACTCATCTTCTTTCTTGCATATGTGGGAACGAAGGAGGAAGGGAGGGAGAGAGGGAGGAAAGGAAGGAGATGATACCTCCCTTTCCTCTCTCCTCTACTAACCCACTAGTCTCCCACGATGTTATTCCCACACCCCTTCTTCCTCCTCCTCCTCCTCCTCCTCCTCCTCCTCCTCCTCCTCCTCCTCCTCCTCCTCCTCCTCCTCCTCCTCCTCCTCCTCCCCGGATGTCCTTCTTGACTGGAATTTCTGGGAACCTTCACCTTCCTGTCTCCTTTTCCTCTTCTTTATGTCTTTTTGTTTATTACTTTTGTTTTTTCCACTTTTCTGTTGCTGGTCTTCATTTTATAGTGGTTTTTTTTTCATGTGTTGTCTTGACCTTCTCCGCTCTTTCTGTTTGTGTTTGTAGTGTTTAGGTGTGTCTTTCAGTCTTTTCCTGTCTGTCTGTCTGTCTGTCTGTCTGTTTGTCTCTCTGTCTACTTGTGAAATACTCCACCCAAAGGCGTAAGTACACAAACTTATACAACGCAAACAAAACATCTGTGGAAAACAAACAAACAAACAAAAAAGAATGGTGTGTTCCTCATAATAATTTAATCTAAGTTCACACATACCACATACCACTTAAAAGCATCCGTATATACATACATACATACATACATATATACATACATACATACATACATACGTACATGCATACATACTACCTCGCCCTTTATCCACCATCGCAACTTCCGTTCTCATACGCTTTTGTGAAACACACGAACACGCACACACACTACTACTGCTAATACCAATACAGCCTGTGTGGTCTGATGAAAGCATCTCCGCCTGCGACTCAGCATGTCGCGAGTTCAATCAATCCCGTTCAGGGTGTATTCCGCCGACAGGCTACAGCACAGGTTCTTACTGTCCCCCTTGAGTAAGGAAATGGGGTGTGTGTGGTGTGTGAGGTCTCAGCTTTATCTATAGATCTATAAATATAGGTCACTATGAGCTCGAAGTTCTAAGATCTCTCCTGCTTCCCAGACACCGAGCGGTCGCTGAAGAAAACTCTGAGGTAAATACAGACATCGATTTATGGGGGAAATTTTTAGGTTGATAACTGGTATGAAACAAGTACAATGACGCAATACATCAGTTAAAAAACAGCTTTTTCAATTCCTTTCCAGAATTCTACGCAACATCCATATTTCGAATCAGATGGAACAGGCGTAACACCGGCAGTAGAAGTTGCATCAACGAGTAAGTTCATCAGCAGCGTTACGAGCAATGGCATCAAGTCAATGAGCCAAAACATGACCAGTAGCAACACAACAATAATACAAGTTCTTACTCGACCTAGTAGGACATGGTGACCGTGTAAACAAGTTTGGTTAGTGGCCGGCTAACGATATAAAAAGAAAATGTCCCGCCCAGATAGGTATAATGAAGCAAAATTGAGTGCCAGAATAATGTCATTGGCAAAAACTGGTGCAGCGTCAGACTGAAAGTATTAATATAGAAATAAAAAAATACACGTGAAATCCAGGAAAAAATACAAGGGAAAGCATGATCATTAACAACCTGGCGCTAAGTCAAAAAAAGCATACTGTTATGTAGGGGAGAGCGGGGCAGGTTGCATCGAGGGTAGGTTGCAACATTGCCTCTAACTCGCATTAACTTTTTTTATTATTATTATTGTTGTAGTTGTAGTAGTAGTAGTTTATAGTAGTAGTAGTAGTAGTAGTAGTAGTAGTATTCAGACGATGTACGTGTGCTAACATGCGAGTTAGAGGCAATGATGCAACCTACCCTCGATGCAACCTGCCCCGCTCTCCCCTACCGACAATAGCAATAACATCCACTGCTACTGCTGCAACGATTACTACTGCAAGAACTCTCACTACTAACTCTAACTGCCGTAACTACCACCACCTGCATCACCATCATTCAATTAACAGAACGAGTATGAAAATAATTACAATATGCAACACTGAACAAAAACACACACGCGCCAACCCTCCCCCCTCTTCCCCCCTTCACGAGTACACCACCGCAAAACCCACGCCAAAAAACACCCATCAACGCCCTAACCAGCATGTAATCAGGACCAGAGCACAAAAACTCAGGTCACCAACGGTAAAGTTTAAGCTGCAAAACGACTATGGGTTACGCCAGAGGGACAATTTTTACCCTCCCTAATCCTTCCCAAAAGCAATTACATCCGGCTGGCGGGATATCACGGCAGCCAGTCCGCCATATATCCAGGGAGGCTAGATAGCTAAGTAAGGGGAGACAGGTAATTAGCTTCCTGTACACCTGTAGATTGGCCCTCGGGGGATGTGGCACGTGCAGGTAATGAAGGAGGGACAACAAGGATAAGTATACACCACATAGACTAAGTGCAGGTTATTATAGGTGTTAATTCCAGTAGTTAGATTAATACTCATTCTTACATATGGATGTGTTTTTCTAAAAGCCTGTATACATCCATAAAAAAATGAGTATTGATTTAATTGCTGATATTAATTCAATAGTCACTTTCTATGGATGTAAACAGGCTTTTAGATTAACACATCCATTAATTTCCACTTTGTATACGTGGTTCACACATGGTTGGTTTGCGTTAACTCTTAAATCTAAACCCAAACTCAACACATGCACACAAGTATAGCAGAGTTTTATCTATGTTTTAGATAACACATCCATCTATATCCACTTTGTATACGTGGTTCCACATTTCACATGGTTGGTTAGCGTAAACTCTTAAATCTAAACTCAAACCCAGCACATGCACACAAGTACAGCAGAGTTTATGTCATCCTGAATGCTGCTTTGTGTGGCTGGGTGTCGATGTAGAGGGTGTAGCCTGTTGATTAACCAGGCATGTGTAGGTGCGTAGCCAGGTATGTAAAGGTGGGTGTGGGTGCTGGGTGTGGGTGTGGGTGTGGGTGTGGGTGTGGGCGTGATGACTCCACCCGTCCGTATGCCGGCACGAGACAGGGCGCGCGTGATACATAATCCTTTAAGTGCCCAATTTCTACCTTCCTGCTCCTCGGATTTTTGTCATTGCACGTAATACGGCGAGTGTCAATATTTCGAGGGATTATCGACGATCCGTAACAGGAAGCTCCTCGCCCGCCCCCCCCGTCCCCCCTTCACCCGTGGGAATGGAAGATGATCACTTATTCACATTATTCACGTGTCATAGAAGTCCAACATTCACATACACTGCCATGAATGTATTCGTATGCTTGTATTTTCTGATCTACTTTAATCTACATCTGTTTCATTGGTATTAAATTCTATTTATCCTATTTCCTTTATTTTTTCCACTTCTATTCTTTTTCTATTATTATTCTTATTCTATTCTTCTATTATTTTGTCTTTTCTTCACATTTCTCATTCTTTCTTCTCTTTTTCTCCATTACATTTATTCCTTACACTTTCTTGTCTCCTCCTCCTGTCAGTCAGTCAGTCAGTCATCAGTCAGTCAGTCAGTCACAGAATTTCTCACGCGTTTCCCTTTCTATCTCATTCACATTATTCACATTTGATCTAAGCCCAACATTCGCATACACTGCCATGAATGTACGTATTTGTAACCATTCGTATGTGTGTATTTTCTTATCTACGTACTTATATCTCCATGTGTTTCATTGGAATTAAGGTTTTCTCACGCGTCTCCCCTTCATCTCATTCCTCTTTCCCTTCTTTACGGGCCAAGAACGCACCTTCCTCCTCCTTGCTCCCAGAAACGAGTTAGTTACGACGTCACCGCTCGTAAGTTATTAAGTGTACTCCCCTCGTAAGGTATTTAATTTGCATATCTTAACCCGGCCGAAGATCCCTGCATGAGAGAGAGAGAGAGAGAGAGAGAGAGGAGAGAGAGAGAGAGAGGGGAGGAGAGAGGAGAGAGAGAGAGAGAGGAGAGAGAGAGAGGAGAGAGAGAGAGAGAGAAGGGGAGAGAGACGAGAGAGAGGAGAGAGAGGAGAGGAGAGGGGAGAGAGAGAGAGGGGAGAAGAGAGAGAGAGAGAGATGGAGAGAGGAGAGAGAGAGAGAGAGGAAGAGAGAGGAGAGAGAGAGAGAGAGAGGAGCATAACTAACATCGGATTGGATATCATTAAAGTGTGAAAAAGTAACACACACAACAGAAACACAACACACACACACAACAGACAACACAAGAGAAACACACACACAAGAAAGGAGGATCAGAGTGAGTGGAGACGCTTTCACTAACCGAACATCGTCTCGGGTTTCCCACCGGAGCAATACATAGGCTGTTTCCAAACACACCACCATCCACCCACCCACAGAAATGACCACCGGGCCTTGACCCACCACCCCAGGGGTGTGGTGGTTCGGCACTCTCACAACACTAAGAGAATGAGTAAAAATGTTTGATCGGGACGGGGCCATAGGGCGTTTGCCCGCCCTGTACCCACCAACAGTAATGACCCACCACACACACCCAACACTCTTTTCATTTGTTTGTTTGTTTTTTGTTTAGAGGATAATGCCTCAGAGCCATAGTGATCTACCGCTGCTGCATATTAGTGTTGGCCGAAGCCACCACCCCGGGGGGGGGGGTTATAAACCCCCAGCTGGCACCCAGTACCCATTCACTGCTGGGTGGACAGGGGCTAGGGATTTAAGAAAGACCACCCATCTATCTTTCGCTCCGCCCGGGGATCGAACCCGGGACTTCTCGGTTGTAAGCCGAGCGTGCTAACCACTACACTACGGAGTTCCCTCACACACACACACACACACACACACACACACACACACACAACACACACACACACAGAGCAGGGCGTGGCACGGGACGCACACCACATCGTTATGCGCAACACAGGTAATCATATTGAACAGGTAAAGACAACAGGTGTGCAGGGTCGCATAAATAAAGGGATGATCCAGACAAGTGCTTATCAGGAAAGGCGTTGATTTCCCCTCTTATAGCTGCAGCAGAAAGGAAGGTGATGCTTGTACACTATCTCTTGGTGATGGTGATTATGTGATTGGTGATGTAGTGATGGTGGTGATGATGTAGTGATGGTGGTGATGATGTAGTGATGGTGGTGGTGTGATGCTGTAGTGATGGTGATGTGAGAAAGGAAAGATGGGTGGAAGAATAAGGAAACCTACAAGAAAACTTACAAGGAACCTATAAAATACAAGGAACCTACAAGGAACCTACAAGGAACCTACAAGAAAAACTACAAGGAACCTATAAAATACAAGGAACCTACAAGGAGCCTACAAGAAACCTACAAGGAACCTACAAGGAACCTACAAGAAAACCTACAAGGAACCTACAAGAAACCTACAAGGAACCTACAAGAACCTACATAAAGGAAGGTGAGACTGGGGTGATCGGAAGGAAAGTCACAGGATAAAATGTCACAGAAAAGAAGGCACAATATTAGGTAGGAAAAAAAAGTAACAGAAAAAGTTACAGCATAATATAAATATGTGTTGGGCTATATTTGCCTAATATCTCTCGGTGATATTGATGGCAGTGATGGTGATGTGTGATGGTGATGTGGTGATGATGATGTGGTGATGATGATGTGGTGATGTAGTTATGGTGCTGTCTATTCATTCCAATTTTACTACTAGAGTGTATGTTTGGTTTTCTTATATATATATTTTTCTATCTCAATCAATTTTTTCTTCTCTATTAACTATAATATCATGTTTCTCTCTCTCTTCTCTCTCTTCTCTCTCTCTCTCTCTCTCTCTCTCTCTCTCTCTCTCTCTCTCTCTCTCTCTCTCTCTCTCTCTCTCTCTCTCTCTCTTCTATCTATCTAAGCATCTTCTATACCTTTATCCTCTCATCCTCTATCCTGCATCCTCTATCCTCTACCATAAATACATACTTGAGCAATAAATAACTCTAAGGATGCGAATAAAATATTTTCACACACATTTGCACACTTCCACACATGAATCTTTTCCTCAATCATTTATTTAAGCAGCGAATTCATCCAATCACATATATCCATTCAGCCACAGCTACGAAAATCCACCTTTCTTCCTCCCACAGAAGAGTGACATGGACAACGAACTGTAAAAAACGAAAAAAACCCCATTAAATTATTTAGCAGAGCGGGGATCTCTAAACACGAGAGAGAGAGAGAGAGAGAGAGAGAGAGAGAGAGAGAGAGAGAGAGAGAGAGAGAGAGAGAGAGAGAGAGAGAGAGAGAGAGAGAGAGAGAGAGAGAGAGAGTCAGGACGTCGGTAGAAGAATGAGTTGTTGGTGCGTCGCGTCTGGAACAATGAGGCGAGTGTTGTGCGTGCGGCAGACAGGAAGGAAACCCGGGCAGGACACGACGTAAACACGACCCGCGAGGCAAGCAAACACAGGTACGGGTGTTTATTAGCCCCGCAGACTGTCAGTGAGAGGACGGAAGGAAGTGACGGTGAAAGAAAGTGAGGAGGAGGAGGAGGAGGAGGAGGACAGGGTATGATGAAGGACGTGGGTATGGAGAGATAATGAAGGGAAAAGGGAGAGATGAAGACAGTATACGGTGGGAAAAGTGTATGGAAGAGTGAAGTTGAAGAATGAAAGAAGAAGTATGTATGAGGAAGAAGTATGAAGAAGAATGAAAGATGAGTATGGAAGAAAAATTAAATTAAGTAGTTATGACGAGTGAGTTTGATTGGATGATAATACTACATAAGAAAGGAATAATTGGTAAAATGACGAAATTACGAGGTACAAATATAGAGAAAAACACACACACACACACACACACACACACACAAACACCACACACACACACACACACACACACACACACATCACACACACACACACACACACACACACACACACATCCCACACACAACAACACACAAACACAACCCAACACACAAACACTAAAACACACACACACACACACCACACACAGCCACACACACGAACGACACACGCATACGACACGACACCACACAACACATCACACATCCTCACGATCTGCAAATGAGCATAAAATCCGTTAAGGAATCATAAGGTGTGGTTGAGAATCTCCTCCGAGGCGACACGCATCACTAGGCACGGCATGATGGCGCCGCGACGGAAGGACTCACCAAGCTAATCCCGCCGCGCTGTTATCGGTAGGGATTATAGGCGTGGCGGCGGCGGCGCCCTGGCAGGTCGTTATGTTGGGGCATTTGGCATGTGGGCGTGGGCGGAAGCAGAGGATCAGGTCCACCGCCTATCATACAGTCAGATCCGTAAATATTTAGCAATTTTCTATGCCTTGCCGTAAAGGAGTATATCTTCTCCCCTCCGAAGGTGTCTGACATACGTGTAATTTTCATGTTATCAACGTTTCATCATTATTTCTTCTCTCGCCTTTTCCTCCATAGATGCATTCGTGTGTGAAATTGTTAGCGTGCATGCAACAGGTAGCGTTTTTTCTTTAATCTGCCTCAATAAGGGTTGGTGCAAGCTTGTTTTACGTGTTATTTGTCTGGCTTGAGTACCCTCTCGTGTGTGTAATGTGTGACCTTGTACGTAAGGAGGATGGGTCTCAGGCGGTGTGTGCAAAATTGTACCGTAATGCTTCCAATCATGATACTTGGTGAACTCATGCTTATGATACTTGGTGAACTCATGCTTATGATACTTGGTGAACTCATGCTTAAGTGTACTGCATGTTGACATCCAGTTGCATGACTATAGCATTGTGTCCTGCAGCAAAGAGATGAGGAGACGAGAGGACGAGATGGAGAGATCAGGAGGAGAGAGGAATGAGAGATGTAGCAGAGCAGAAAGAGAGAGAGAGAGAAGAGAGGAGAGAGAGAGAGAGGGAGAGAGAGGAGAGAGAGAGAGAGAGGAGAGAGAGAGAGAGAGAGAGAGGAGAGAGAGAGAGAGAGAGAGAGAGAGAGAGGAGAGAGAGAGAGGAGAGAGAGAGAGAGGAGAGAGAGAGAGAGAGAGAGAGAGGGGAGAGAGAAGAGAGAGAGGAGAGGGAGAGAGAGAGGAGAGAGAGAGAGAGGAGAGAGAGAGAGAGAGAGGAGAGAGAGAGAGAGAGGAGAGAGAGAGAGAGAGAGAGAGAGAGAGAGAGAGGAGAGAGAGAGAGAGAGAGAGAGAGAGAGAGAGAGGAGAGAGAGAGAGAGAGAGAGAGAGAGAGAGAGAGAGAGAGAGAGAGAGAGAGAGAGAGAGAGAGAGAGAGAGAGAGAGAGAGAGAGAGACCTACACGATTAACCATACCAAAACAAACCTAACCCTGTAAATAAAAAAGTATCAGTAAGAAGAAAACTTTCACATAATTCTGTCCATTCATAAACCGAAAACACACCAGAAACTGAAAAATCACAAAACTCAACCATAAAACTTGGGAAAAGAAAGTAAAGCAACCATTAATCTTTGAAACAGGGAGAGAGAAAAACGCGGGTAATGGAAAACAAGGTCAGAAAGGTGAAAAAAACATGGATTCTGGCGTCGCGTAGGAGGTGGAAGGCACTATAATCTGTTTACCTCATCGTTAGTACATCCGGGCAGGGCAGGCGAGGCGGGGGCGGGACAAAAAGAAGGATAAGAGACAACAATAAGGAGGAAGGAAGATAACAAAGCGAAGGTGACCGTGATATCGATCCATCCAGAGGCACCTTTTTCGAGTATTTGGCGGCGCAGGTGGGACAGATTTCCGGTCGACGCGAGGCGGAAGAGTAGATCGACTTAGCGTAAATCTCAGCGGATTACGAAGGCGCGTTTCGTGATTTGGGGCCGAAGCGTGAAGATCCGGCATAGAGGAGGGTTTGCAGGGGCGATGATGTGTCAAAAGAAGGATGTGAGGGGGGCGAGGGGTCGGTAAGGATGTGTCACGGAGAGGAACTGCGAAAATGAACTAACTTTATAAGATGAGGTAGAGTGCATGAAGGGAGGAATAGGATGGAAGAGGCTAGGGTATATGGCTTTGCGGGGGCGATGATGTGTCAAAAGAAGGATGTGAGGGGGGCGAGGGGTCGGTAAGGATGTGTCACGGGAAGGAACTGCGAAAATGAACTAACTTTATAAGATGAGGTAGAGTGCATGAAGGGAGGAATAGGATGGAAGAGGCTAGGGTATATGGCTTTGCGGGGGCGATGATGTGTCAAAAGAAGGATTTGAGGGGGTTGGGGGGACGGTAAGGATGTGTCACGGAGAGGAACTGCGAAAATGAACTAACTATATAAGATGAGGTATGAGAGAAAGTGCTAAAAGGAGGAATGGGATGGGGAAGGGTATGAGGGAAATGAGATTGGTAGGTGAGTATGATCACGGAGGTAATGAGAATATGAGAGGAAGATGAGATAGGATGTATATAAAGATGAGGGAAAGGTAGGATTAATGAGGGAAGAGATAAAGTGTTATGTATAAAGAGAAGAGCTGTTTATTTGGATTTAGATGAGAGATTATGAGGCAAAATAAAGAGTTAGACGTGCAACTATGGACAAAAAAAATGATGGTTTGCTACGGAAATGAATCAAAGGGGTGAAAATAATGCATTGAAAGGAATATGGACCACTGTAATGAGAGGTTTGTGATAAAAAAGAAAGGGAAGAAAAGGAAAGTATGTATATAGAACTATGTGCACAGATAATAAAAGAGAGAGTATTGTGTTTAGAGCTTAAAGTAATGTTAAAGCAGATGAAATGAAAGTTGTATATCAAGCCTTAAGAGATGTTGAAAGGGGTATTAAGACATCATGGACAAAAAAAGGGGAAAAAGAGGAGCTAGAAATCTACATAAAGGAATGTATGATGGGAAAATTGAGAAATAAATATGTGTGAGACTAAAAGTGAATAGGTTTGTGTATTGGACAGGAAGACAGGGAAGAGACGCAGAGGGGAAAGAGACGGTTTATGAGAGGAAGTTAAGTGGTGTGAGAAAAGGAGAGACGTGAAATACAGGATATATTAGCGGAAGGTGGGAGAAAATGGGATAATGGGTGAAAAATAGATATGGGAAGAAATGGGTTGTGTAGCACTTGTTAGGGTGTGAGAGAAGGGTTAAGGAAGGGCAGGTGTAAGGGGCAGGTGGGGAGGTGCAGGTGGGGAGGTGTAGTGTGTGAGTGTGTGTGTGGGGGGGGGGGTGTATATATAGCTAAGAGGGGAAAAAGAAAAAAATAACAAGAACGCAACCCTAGTTTTCAGATGACAGATGCCAAAATACAAAACAAGAAATACTTCATTTTATCTTCATCTTCTTTTATTATTCATCTTCATTTTATAATCATAGGTATGAAAACGGTATGAAAAAAAAAGTATAAATATACTTTAATGACAATAAAAAACTAAAAATCAACAACACATGAGTGAAGCATATTTTCTTATCAAAGCTATAGGAAAAAAAGAAATCCGTATTGAAGGACTTAAGAAACGGTACCTAATCCGCCCTCTAGTCGTTCCTCTTCCTGGGTCGCGTGTGTGTGTGTGTGTGTGTGT
>JACEEZ010010152.1:40000-67500 GCA_016584305.1 Chionoecetes opilio | reverse complement strand
CCCTATATATGAGGTGTGTGGGTGTGATATGGGTTGAAGGCAATTGGTACAGAGGCAAGGGTCTGGATATACGGGCGTGTGGAAACAGGCGGCGGCGGGCTGGGTGGGCGAGATACAGGCGATGTAGAAATCTTGAGTGCCACATTTGCCTCTATCAATTTTTTTTCCACGGTTTCTGAGTTGGTCGAGTCGTTTAAGTGGCTTGCCGTGGAGGGTGGCCCGGAGAGGAGGAGGAGGAGGAGGAGGAGGAGGAGGAGAGGAGGAGGGGAGGAGGGGGAGGAGGAGGAGGAGGTGGCGTGGGTGGTATAGGCAGGAGGAGGGAAGATGGTGGGTGGCTAGTGAAAGATAGGAGTGTATGGGACCCTTGTTTTGAGACAGCCACCTGCCTCAAATGTTCTTGCTCAGACCCATTACCGGTGAACACACACACACACACACCGTCCCGATGGTCCAGTGTATAGCGCGCTGGCCTTCCATTCTGTGGTAGCCAGTTCGAATCCTCACTGCTCACGGGGATTTTTCACTGACAAATTCGGGCGGTTACTGTCCCCCTTGAGCAAGGGGATGGGTGTGTGTGGTGTGTGAGGTCCCAGCATTACCCAAAGATCGGTGATAATGAGCTCCAAGCTCGCACCGGGAGGTTGAAACTGGCGATCGCGAGCCAGCTCGCGTGGACAAGACCATGGGTGAATAACACACACGAAATATTATCCAAATTCCGACAAATAGCGAAAAAAGGACCAAACAGAAGCATTCCCTAAAACTTCATACACGCAAACAACACACACACACACACACACACACACAGAAGAGAGAGCTTATTGTATTTGTATGTTTAAATAAAAGAGAGAGAGAGAGAGAAAGACAAAATGAAACCCCAACATCATCTTAAAACCACAAGCTTCACCTCACAGGAGTCGCGTCTAGGATCTACAGCACCAGGACTTGACTCTAAGGACTCCATGATGGCCTGAGGACCCTGAGGACCCTGGAGACGCAGATGAATGATGCAGAGAGGCAAGGACGAGGCCTTATGGGGCTTATCTAGGGGACTTAGCGCCGTTATCTGCTCGCCACTGAGGACGGTGGGTTGGTGTTTACATTAGCAGTGGCCACCAGGACTCCTGTCTCCCTTAGGCTCTTCTTAACGCGGAACAGGTGCCCCTCACCCCCCCCCCCCCCCCACACGCTGCTACTGTGTGTGTGTGTGTGTGTGTGTGTGTGTGTGTGTGTGTGTGTGTGTGTGTGTGTGTGTCTGTGTGCTGTGTGTGTGTATGCTTTCCTAGTATTTACCTAAAACTTACCAAGTATTTACCAACTTACAATTGTAGCATACAGGGCTTGAACTATCGTGTGTGTGTGTGTGTGTGTGTGTGTGTGTGTGTGTGTGTGTGGTGTGTGTGTGTGTGTGTGTGTGTGTGTGTGTGTGTGTGTGTGTGTGCGTGCGTGCGTGCGTGCGTGCGTGCGTGCGTGCGTGTCGTGCGTGCGTGCGTGCGTGCGTGCGTGCGTGCGTGCGTGCGTGCGTGCGTGCGTGCGTGCGTGCGTGCGTGCGTGCGTGCGTGCGTGCGTGCGTGCGTGCGTGCGTGCGTGCGTGCGTGCGTGCGTGCGTGCGTGCGTGCGTGCGTGCGTGCGTGCGTGCGTGCGTGCGTGCGTGCGTGCGTGCGTGCGTGCGTGCATGCGTGTGTGTGTGTGTGTGTGTGTGTGTGTGTGTGTGTGTGTGTGCGTGCGTGCGTGTTGTGAGCTTTGGAAATCATCACCAGAATCTACTCAGACCTAAACACACACACACACACACACACACACACACACACACACACACACACACACACACACACACACACACACATCACAACAACTCAATCAAATAAAAATTTACACTTCAAATCCTAATAATTTCTTCCCTGCACAAAGCTTCTCAACCACGAAACATGCACTGCAGAAGAAAAAAAATCAATTAACTTCACAAATAGCATCGAATAATCTCAATACGGCAGCTGAAGGAGAAGAAGAAGGAGGAGGAGGAGGAGGAGGAGGAGGAGGAGGAGGAGGAGGAGGAGGAGGAGGAGGAGGAGGAACCATCGCTGAGCCGTGACAAGCTGGGTGTCAGAAAATGTTTGAATGTAACACGTCACTTGCCTCATGAGCCATAACAAGGTGACATTCCAAGCTTAATTAAACCTGTGGCGGAGAAACGTACCTACAGCCTCCATTAAGGGTGAAAATACACGTGTTAAAGGAATAGGAGAATCGATCATATGTGTGAGTGAGTAATTTGCTTCTATTGCTTTCAGGTGAATGTCTTAACAATATGAATGATGGTGGTGTTGGAAAGAACTAGTTATAAAAATACCATCTGTAATAGTAGTAGTAGTGGTGACGGTGGTATTATTATTATTATTATTATTATTATTGGTGGTGGTGGTGGTGGTGGTGGTGGTGGTGGTGGTGGTGGTGGTGGTGGTGGTGGTGGTGGTGGTGGTGGTGGTGGTGGTGGTGGTGGTGGTGGTGGTGGTGGTGGTGGTGGTGGTGGTGGTGGTGTGGTGGTGGTGGTGGTGGTGGTGGTGGTAGTAGTAGTAGTAGTAGTAGTAGTAGTAGTAGTAGTAGTTAGTAGTAGTAGTAGTAGTAGTGCTGGTGATTCAAATACATTACTACATATATTGTGGTGGTGATACAATTCTAAGTTAATAGTGATGAGGTGTGATGATGGTATGGTGAGTTTTCGTCACGTAAGACCACCACCGTCACCACCACCACATTCACCACTGTGTTCACATTACTGCCTCCCTTTTAATGCATTGAGGTCATGGGGATGGAGCACAGGGAGGAAAGAACACGGGGGAGCTTAATGGAAATGGGAAAGTCAGCAGTTAAAATACATGGAACTAAAAACAAAGAAAAATGGAAAATAACAAAAAATATACGAGATTATACAAAAGGAACCAAATAATAAATAGAATAGTAGAAATGACAATGAATAATACATAAGAAATTGGATCTTAGTTGAAATGGGAAGATTAGAAGTTGAAATACGTGGAACAAGAAAAGAAGAAAGGTGGACAATAAAAAATAAATAATATACAAGATTATACAAAAAGAAGAAGAAAAAACAACAACTAGAAGCGTATATAACATAACACGTATATAATTGATGAAGATGACGAAACTGAGAAGAGTAAAAGAGAGGCAGAAGGAGAGGTGAAGGAGAGTGATGGAGGAATGGAGAGGAAGGTACACATCACCACCCACACCAACACCTTACCCTGGCTGGTGAGTCCCCTTCATCATCACTCACCACACTCCCCACACCCTCATCACCTAACCCTCTTCCTCCCGTCTCTTACCCCTCCCTCAGTACACCACCACCACCACCACCACCACCACCACCACCACCACCACCACCACCACCACTACCTACACGAGGCCTAAGGTGTCAGTTTCTCTAAAAATAACTTGATCATGAAGGCCAAAAACACGAAAGGGAAAAAAGAGAAAATAAATAAACCGGAAAAATAGTAGAAAATGAACAAATTGCGGTTATTGTTACAGTTTTATTTGCATTTTACTTTTTTTCTCTCTCTCTTTGCCTCTCCAAGAAAAAAAGTTTATCATGAAGACGAAAAACACGCAAGGGAAAAAGGAGAAAATGGAAAAATAGGAAAAACAGTATAAGATGAAAAAAATTGGCGGTTATTGTTACGGTTGTATCTGCCTTTTACTTTTTTTTGTCTCTTTGCCTCCCCAAAAAAGTTTATCATGAAGAAAAAAAGGAAAAGGAGAAAAGATAAATTGGAAAAATAGAAAAAATAGTAGAAAATGACCAAATTGAGGTTATTGTTACGGTTATATCTGCATCTTACCGTTTTTTACTCTTAACATAAGAACATAAGAACATAAGAACATAAGAAAATAAGGAAGCTACAAGAGGCGCAAGACCTACACGTGGTAGTTCCTGTTACTTAACACTACCTACATCCACCTTTCATCCCCATCCATGAATTTATCCAGCTTTCTTTTAAAGCTCCCTAATGACTCCGCACTAACTACCTGTACGACTGAGTCCATTCCAACGAGAACGATAGATTGATGGAATGCACTTATAGAGGAAGGGATATGTGTAAACAGTATATGTAAATTTTATGAGCAAAAATATGATAGTTTAAAAACGGGACATAACAAGCTTGGCTCAAATCCTGCACCGTTAATAACACTATAGTCGCCACCGCACTAATGTCGCCAGGCGAATTTTATAGGCGAATATTAGGAATTTTAGCATCACCACAGACTTGTATGTGCCACTGAAGACAACATACATAATATAAACTACTGTGCATGCCTCTTCAGTGGCACATACAAGTGCATCGATGCTAACATTTGTAATATATGGCGCCTGGCGACATTAGTGCAGCGGCGACCATAGTGTTGTTGACGGTACATATACAAATAGGTAAACACACATTGTGAATTGTGAATTTCATTGTGAATTGGCTAAAATAGGGACTTTATTCATTGTAACTGAAAACTGACTCCAGATTCGTGTTCAGCATACCTGAAAACAGCTATGAACAAATTTTCAAGCAAATAAAGTTTTCAATTTTTTTGGCAAATTTTGCAAGGGGTTTGAAATAGGGACTTCTAATCATTGTAACTGAAAACTGATTCCAGATTCGTGTTCAGCATGCACGATAACTGCTAGGAACAAATTTTCAAGCAAATCTATTTTTCAAATTTTTTGGCAAATTTTGCAAGGGGAATGCCTTGATTTATTTTGAAAATCTCGTTTTTGTCAATAACTAAAAAACTAAGGCAGATAAATGCAAGAAGTAAAAAGATAAATATGAAGCAGATCAAGGGCTATCATTTGGTGTAAAGCAAAAACATATTGATTGGAAAATAAGCGAGAAAATAGCATATTCGTACATTTATAAAAAAAATCTATTTTCCCGACAACCATGAGGTGTTTTGAACAACCGATTACAGCATCATGTAGAACACTTGAAAATGAACCTTTGTTACTTCAATAAGTTATTCTAAGACTCATAGTTTTGCGGTAAAAAAAAAAAAAGCCAGATTTTCGTCAATTTTGGAATATTTTCAGCAGCCAAAAATCCGAAAATATTTTTTTCGCTAGATAAATGAAAATGCCGGAGATACAATTGTAGATCCATCCATTTGCAATAAATTTTGATGGGTAAGTGTGGCTGTGTTTGAAATAATTTAGGAGCTGAAAGTGTTATAGTAAATATATAAGTTTACACACACACAATAATTAGCATAACATTACAAAGAATCTTCCTCCTCTTCTTATAAACATAAACGCAATGCTTACTAAAGGCTGGAAATTGTACATAAACATTAAATATCACGGCTGGAAAAATGATAAATTTAATTACAATTACACACACACACACACACACACACACATCTAATAAACCCTGTCAGCTATTCCCCTGGCAATCATCATCATCAGCAGCAGCAGGGGCAGGGGTGTGACAGGGGGGGTGGCGGCGCTGGGGGGGGTACATGTACTCTTTCTTTGCTTCGCCAAAAAAAAAAGTTTATCATGAAGACGAAAAACACGCAAGGGAAAAAGGAAAAAATAGTTATATCGGAAAAATAGTAGAACATTAACAAATTGAGGTTATTGTTACTGTTTTTCTCTGCATTTTATTTATTTTTCTCCCTCTCTTTGCCTCATTTAGCCTCTTTTCCTTTGGTGTTCCTGCCTCAGCTATTTCCTCCTCCGCGCCCCGCAGATGGACGCCAGCTGGGGCAAGGCGACAGGCGCGCAAGCGCTGAAGGAGAAAGGCTTTGTTAGCGCCTCTTGTTTCCCTTTTTAACTTCGTCGACAAAAAGGAACATTTCGAAGGACCCACCACAACCACGACCACAATCACCACTACCACCAACATCACCAACACCACAACCACCACCACCACCACCATTACCACAACCACCACCATCAACCCGACTATAATCACCACCACCATCACCACCACAACCACCACCACCATAACCACCACAACCACCACAATCACCACCACCACCACCACCACCACAACCACCACCACCACAACCACCACAACCGCCACAATCACCACCACCCCCACAACCACCACAACCGCCACAATCACCACCACCACCACCAACACCACAACCACCACCACCACAACCACCACCACCACCACCACCACCACCACAATCACCACTACCACCAACACCACAACCACCACCATCAACACGACCACAATCACCACCACCACCACCACCACCAACCACCATTACCACACGACCACAATCACCACCACCACCACCACCACCATTACCAACACGACCACAATCACCACCAACATAACCACCTTACTTATACTTATTTCTCCTCCTCCTCCTCTACTTCCTCCTTCTACTATTTCACTTCTTCTTTTCCTTCTGTCTTGTTTTCTCTCTTATTGTATCTTTCACCTTTATGAGTAGTTTACTGACATGCTACAAAGAATCGTGTGTGTGTGTGTGTGTGTGTGTGTGTGTGTGTGTGTGTGTGTGTGTGTGTGTGTGTGTGTGTGTGTGTGTGTGTGTGTGTGTGTGTGTGTGTGTGTGTGTGTGTGTGTGTGTGTGTGTGTGTGTGTGTGTGTGTGTGTGTGTGTGTGTGTGTGTGTGTGTGTGTGTGTGTGTGTGTGTGTGTGTGTGTGTGTGTGTGTGTGTGTGTGTGTGTGTGTTTTGCATCCTATAAAAAGGGCCTCCATCCGTAAGGGAGTTGCAATGTTAGCGGCTCGTAGAGCTCGTTAAGATCGCAAGTCGTTGGCCCCGGCCGGGTCGCCAATGACTGTGGCGTGCAACCATACCTCTAATAAAATGTTATGTTTATTGAATATATAGAGATATAAGGGAATAATAGTTTAGGTTTAATATATTACAATAGTGATGCAGCTTCAGTCAAGGGCACCGTGATGGCGGTGTGTGTGTGTGTGTGTGTGTGTGTGTGTGTGTGTGGTGTGTGTGTTGTGGTGTGTGGTTGTGTGTGTGTGTGTTTGTGTTTGTTGTTCTCGTAGCCAAACTGACGATGAGAAACGCACGCAAACACTCGGAAGGCGATTGGTCCTTTCAACACCTGTGTGTGTGTGTGTGTGTGTGTGTGTGTGTGTGTGTGTGTGTGTGTGTGTGTGTGTGTGTGTGTGTGTGTGTGTGTGTGTGTGGTGTGGGTGTTGGTGTGGTGGTGGGTGGGTGGGTGGGTGGGGTGGGTGGGTGGGTGGGTGGGTGGGTGGGTGGTGTGGGTTGGGTGGGTGGGTGGGTGGGTGGGTGGGTGGGTGGGGGGGTGGGTGGGTGGGTGGGTGGGTGGGTGGGTGGGTGGGTGGGTGGGTGGGTGGGTGGGTGTGTGTGTGTGTGTGTGTTCCAAATTTCACACATTACCCTGTTTTTCTCTCTTCTCCTAGGTAGCCTCACCTCTCTAAGCCATCTTCTCTCCCTGTATACCTAGATCAAGTAGATAGTGTGTCTGGCTCTTCGTTAAAGTATACATGTATAGAGTGTCACTTCCCATATCCTTTGTTTTAAAGCTTATGATAGGAAATGGCAAAAACTATAAATTATCATTATATATTACTAAATTATAGTACTTAGAGGCAAACAACTTGTACCATCTATATCACCACACTTCACTCTTTTCAATCTACTTTACGTATTCAGAAGTAGTCTTACGTATTTTAAAAGTGCGTTTATTTCGTTCTTGCTTGTTACATCATACAACATCGTGTGTAATATCATATACCACCACCACCATCACCACCACCCCTGCCATCACCACGACCACCACCACCACCACCACCACCACCACGACCCACCAGCCCACCCTGCTGACAGACAGACAGACACACAGAAACCTACAACCACCAGCTCCTGTAGATAATGGGAGAGACGAAGGACGTCCGGATGATGGATAAGGAGGAGGAGAAGGAAGAGGAGGATGAGGAGGAGGAGGAGGAGGAGGAGGAGGAGGGAGGAGGAGGAGGAGGAGGAGGAGGAGGAGGAGAGAGGGAGGAGGAGGAGGAGGAGTGTAAAATAAAAGATAGAATAGAAAGAGTCAGGAAGGAAGGAAGGGGAGGAAGGAAAAATGGATAGAAGGAAGGAAGGAAGGAGGAAGAGAGGATGAAGAGAATGGAGAATTTGGAAGAAAAAA
Organism: Chionoecetes opilio; assembly: GCA_016584305.1. NCBI lineage: Eukaryota > Metazoa > Arthropoda > Malacostraca > Decapoda > Majidae > Chionoecetes > Chionoecetes opilio. The sequence goes on along the minus strand of JACEEZ010010152.1, from coordinate 59,330 downwards.
ACAAGTAAAAATGTATGAAATCTTGCTGGATGACCTTGCATACACACACACACACACACACACACACACACACACACACACACCACACACACACACACACACACACACACACGAATATCCAATGTACAAAGAAACTAAAATGAATAAAATAACCCAGAAATCTTTAACACAGCAAAAGTGAAGTAACGAAAATATAAAGAATGAATGAATCGTACAGTGAAAAGCGGGAGTGAAAAATGAGGAAGAAAAGGGAACAATGACACAAAGGAGAATAATGGATAAAGGAGGTGTGGAGGGAGACGAAGTGAGGTGGGGAGGAAGGGCGAGAGAGAGGGAAGGGAAGAGGCGTTTGAAAGCAAGGAAGGAAGGAGGGGGAGGAGGAGACTGTGAAGAGTTGAAGAGAAGAAACAGGAGTGCCGGCGTGGAGGAGGAGGAGGAGGAGGAGGAGGAGGAGGAGGAGGAGGAGGAGAGTGAGAGGAGGGAAGAGAGGAGGAGAGGAGGAGAGGGAGGAGGAGGAGGAGAGGAGGAGGATACATAGGAATACATAACGAGGAAGATCAAGGATACAGAAGACAGGAAAGGAGGAGGAAGAGGAAGAGGAGAGAAGAGGAGGAGGAAGGAGGAAGAGGAGGAGAGGAAGGAGAGGAGGAGGAGGAGGAGGAGGAGGAGGAGGAGGAGGAGGAGGAGGAGGAGGAGGAGGAGGAGGAGAAGAAAAATGAGCAGGAGGAAGAAGAGGCGAAGAGCATATTAGGGATTAGCTATACCATTTTGACACTAGTACATGATTGTAAGCTGATGCAACACCTGTCAGGCAAAATTAATCAACACCTGGATCGCACTAATCAACCACATATGAACGTGATGGTAACAGTGGCGATGGTGGTGATGATAGTGGTGATGGTGGTGGTGGTGGTGGTGGTGGTGGTGGTGGTGGTTTGAGTATAACAATATAATTTTTTTTTTCCATTACTACATCTGCTTTCTCTCAAGTCTGTGTCACGACCTACTTAACGTCGCCCTCCTTCCCCTTGCCCTACACCTTCTCCCCTCACTCCTGCCTTTCCCCTCACCGCGCCTTCAACACCAGTCTCCACCTCTTGACGTGTGCCTTCTCCTGTTGTCTGGCGCCCGCTACCCTCCCTTTCCCCTCTCTTTCCCCTCTGTCTCGTGCCAGTACTTTACCTCCATCCAGACGCCCCTCCTCCTCCTCCTCCTCCCCCTCCTCCATCCTCCTCCTCCTCCTCCTCCTCCTCCTCCTCCTCCTCCTCCTCTCCTCCTCCTCCTCCTCCTCCTCCTCCTCCTCCCCTTACAATATCTCAACCCTATCTAACCACGTGCAACTAACCTCCCTCATGGCACTTCCTCCTCCTTGTGTCCTCCTCCTCTTTCTTGCACTCCCTCACTCCCTCCATCCGTCCTCTTTCCCTCCCTCCTTCTGGCCTTAATTCCTTCTCCTCCTGTTCATACTCTCCCCTCACCTGGCAATTTCCTCCAGGCCAACCCTCCCTCTTTCCTTGGCACCTCTTCTAACACCCCTTCTCCCCTTCCTTCCCCTCTCCTGTACATCCTAGAGTCCGTGTTCCTCCTTGCTCCTCCTCCAGACACCTCTCCCCCTCCAGGCATCCTCACCGTCCCAGCAGCGCGCCCTAAACACTAACAAGATGAGGGTCACCGCCACATGCCCTCCTGTGTTTACCGAGGAAGGCGAAGGTCACAGTCTGGCAATACTGCAAGGACTAAAAGTAATAATGGTCAGAATATCACGTCTGCGCATCTACAGGTCATTCCAGCGCAGTGTAAGAATGATACCCACTCAGAACACACCGACATCTGCGCTGCCTATGATAGAAATGCTGTATCATTGCCCTCAACGCTCTTTCTTGTAACAAGGGTACGAATAGACGCAAGATGGTAACACTGCAAGCACCAGACGCTCGCCACCCTCCCGCCCGCCCGCCCGCTGCCAGAAGCTTCTTCATCTTGGTAACACTACAGCAGCCGACCCTCTTGTCTTGGTAACACCGCGCGACAAGGAGCGTAAAGTAACACCCGACACCAGATTGTTATAGTCACGCCTAGGAGAATGTAAGGAAACCTAACGAAAACGAGAAAACTAGGAACGAAAACCCAGAAGTTATTTCGTTAGATGAATCAATTTGTATAATGAAGATTGACAATGAACATAAATCCACTTCAGTCTCTCTCTCTCTCTCTCTCCTCTCTCTCTCTCTCTCTCTCTCTCTTCTCTCTCCTCTCTCTCCTCTCTCTCTCTCTCTCTCTCTCTCGTGTGGAAAACGGGAAGGGAGGGGAGAGGCGAGCGTGGGTGGGTTGAGACGAGGCCACCGAGATGAGAGATCTCATCTCGGTGGCCTCGGTTGAGATATGCGTATTGGAAGGGAGGAGGAAGACAACGGGATGGAGAGAGGAAGACGAGTATAAATGGTACACGTTATAAAGGAAATGACAAGAAGTTAAAGATATGGAGAATGGGGAATGGAATGTCACGTGGAGAGGAGGGAGCTGGAGGAATCGGAGGTAGGAAAAGGAAGAGCTATATGGAAATAAAAAGGGAAAAGACTAAACGATGAAAGTGAAAGGTAGGAAAGGATAAAGGAATGAGGATATGGGATATAAATAAAGGTAGGAAGAGAAAGGAAGGATATGCTGAAGCAGGAATTAATATATGGAAATGGGAAGGAAAAAGACTAAAATAAGATAGTGAAAGGGGGAAATGATACAGGAATGATGATATGGGATAAAAATAAAGGGAAGAATGGGAGAGCTGAGTGTAGGAATAATGAAATGAGAGGGAAAAGACTAAAAGAAAACAGTGAAAAGGGGGAAATGATAAAGGAATGATGATATAGGATAGAAATAGAGGGATGAAGAGGATAGCTGAGAGTAGGATATGGAATGAGAGGGGAAAAGACTAAACGATGCAAGTGAGGTGGGGGAATGGATACAGGAATGAGGATATGGGATAGAAATAGAGGGAGGAAGAACATAGCTGAGTGTAGGATATGATTTTTTTTATAAATATAAAAAAAAAAAAAAATTCTATTTTATTTTACATCCTTTGTTTTTTGTTTTATTCCCTTCTATGTTTAAAATGTAATAGATGTAAAAAGAAAACATGAAATGGGAAGAGTGGCAGACGGAGAGGGCAGGAAGGAAAGGAGGTCTGGAGGTATGGGTTAGTAGTGGGTGTGGAAGGGAGTGGGTAGGACGTGTGGGTATGGGGAGAGGGAATGGGGGAAGGGGACAAAGGTGGAGGGAGGGGGGGTGCGGGGGCGTCAAGGGCGAACAGCTGAGGTGTACAGCTGTCGGACATGTGTATGCCACCTGTCGCCTCCCCGTCAACAACATCTGTAAGGCACTTGTGATTCTGTCTCTTGGTGTCAATGTTGTCGCTTTATGGAGAGAGAGAGAGAGAGAGAGAGAGAGAGCGAGAGCGAGAGCGAGAGAGAGAGAGAGAGAGAGAGAGAGAGAGAGAGAGAGAGAGAGAGAGAGAGAGAGAGAGAGAGAGAGAGAGAGAGAGAGAGAGAGAAGAGAGAGAGAGAGAGAGAGAGGAGAGAGAGAGAGAGAGAGAGAGAGAGAGAGAGAGAGAGAGAGACAGAGAGAGAGATTAATTCATAGGTGCCGTTATGTCCTTATATTGCAAGAGATAACAATTGGGCTTTTATATACGTATGTCAGATTTTTTCTTTTGCTATCTGTATTTTCTGTTTCTTGTGCATCAGCTTTATTTTTTTTCTCTATACAAAAACTTATCTCTCATTTTCATTCGTCTTCAAGGATTTTTTATTGTTCATTCATGAAAGTAATTGCCTATACAATACTGTTTTTCCTGCTGAACTATTTCTTCTGTTAATCTCGGTTCCAACTTTATTTCTGCGTCACATTTAAGTTCACAGATTGTGTCTTTTTTTGGGTTATATTCGTTAATAAGGTTTCAACCATTATTGGAAGTAGTCACTCATGTTTATGTTTCTCTGTTGCTTTGTATGTCTGTAACTCGATGTTGTGCTTCTCGTGAGCTGTATCTTTATCTCATGATTAATAAACTGATCTATATTCTTCTATAATATTTTGTATTGTCACCTAAAATGTTAACCAATAATGATAACTATTAAGTTTTAACACATCTACCTTATCAAACATTACATTTTTTTCCATGTATCATCCCAAGAATCTCAGTTTGTGGTGTTTTAGAGTTTCTTTTTTTATAGAGCTTGTCGTGTTTTAGAGATTTTTTTTTTTAGAGCGTCTACCCTTTGTGTTTATTCCTGTATCCTCCCTCACACTTACTCCATCACTGCCATTCCTCTCCTCACCGCCGTCACTTCCTCTCCTCCCTTCACCCCCTTGTCTCCTCCACCCAGCCTGGCGTGTGCCTGACGTACTCGAGGCAGGCACGTGTGCTTGGTAAGTCAAGGAGGGGAGCAGGAAGGAAGGATAAGAGGGATGAAGGAATGAAGGGTGGGTGGAAGAAAAAGAGGGAATATGAGATGGAAAGTTAAAGAAACAAACAAGAATGTGTTGGGTACGAGAGAGAGAGAGAGAGAGAGAGAGAGAGAGAGAGAGAGAGAGAGAGAAGAGAGAGAGAGAGAGAGAGAGAGAGAGAGAGAGAGAGAGAGAGAGAGAGAGAGAGAGAGAGAGAGAGAGAGAGAGAGAGAGAGAGAGAGAGAGAGAGAGAGAGAGAGAGAGAGAGAGAGAGGAGAGAGAGAGAGAGAGAACCATTCATACGACAAAGGGGCTGGACGTATATACACACACACACACACACACACACACACACACACACACACACACACACACACACACACACACACACACACACACACACACACACACACACACACACACACACACACACACACACGAACACACCACACACACACATGGTGAGCAGACACAGGAAAGACAATATGCAATAACATCCACTTCTATCTGATCTGATTTTCATCCTTCTCTCTTTCTTTTCTTCCTATTACGTTTCTTTTATATAAGTTTTTTCTTTCTTTATGTTTCTCCCTATTATGTTCTCCTTCCCTTACCACTATTTTTTTCTCTCACCTGATTTTCCTTACTAAGATACTTTCCTAATTCCGTCTTTGTACTGTGAATAGTCTTCTTTGTTTTATTCACTGCTTTGTCTTCTTCATGTCAGTCAATTATTATTTATTATGTAACAGCATAGTTTTTATCGCTTGTGTTTGTGTGTGTGTTTGAGAGAGAGAGAGAGAGAGAGAGAGAGAGAGAGAGAGAGAGAGAGAGAGAGAGAGAGAGAGAGAGAGAGAGAGAGAGAGAGAGAGAGAGAGAGAGAGAGAGAGAGAGAGAGAGAGAGAGAGAGAGAGAGAGAGAGAGAGAGAGAGAGAGAGAGAGAGAGAGAGAGAGAGAGAGAGAGAGAGAGAGAGAGAGAGAGAGACTGAAGAGAGAGAGAGAGAGAGAGAGAGAGAGAGAGAGAGAGAGAGAGAGACTAAGAGACAAGGGCCAACTCCCAAAGATTTACGGCTCGTCATCTGTCACCCTCCAACTTGTCCCTCGTAACCTAAACTTCGGGTCAAGAAGCGGTCAGGTCGAAGGTCAAATAACAACCTCACGAAAGCCCTACACCACAGGCCTAAAACAACATATTTTCACCCTTAGATACACAGGCAGGAGGGGCGAAAAGGAGTACTTCTATATCTGTTTTTTATCCTTGAAGGAGGCCGTCGTCGATGGTGATATTTCATGTAACCAATAAGAGGTATGTTCTCAATGACACGAGGCGCAAATTGATAACGCTGAGAGATGGGCGTGAGAGGGAAAGAGGCTGTCACGGTCAAGGGTAACTCGAGGATCTTCCAAAACCACTTATCCATCCACCCTCTTCGCCGTCCCCCTTATATTAACAAGAACACGTAACTTAAACAGTGAAGTCAAAATTCTTCTATATGATATAATAAAAACATACAATCACTTCCTTTCAACCCCTTCACGCCCAGATCTTTCCTTTGCTATAAAAACTCGTCGGTTGTCGAGGCATAAAATTACGAAAAATAACTGAATATACCAAATTAGTTAGTCAACAAGGATACTAAACAGGTCAGATCTATAAAATATTGCTTATAGTCACTAAAAATTTGTCTTATGGTACCCAAATTACAATGGTAATTACGTTCTGGGCCTCAAGGGGTTAAGACGTATAAAGTTTATCCATGTGTTAATACCGCAAGACGAAATAGAATATAAAAAGAACACGTAACTTGAAAATTGAAGTAAAAAAAGAAAGATAAAACCTAAGGAAGGAAGATAATAGCCTACTGGCGCTATAGGCTCAAACGTAGACAAAAGTGAAGTCAAAATTCTTCTATGATATAATAAAAGCATACTATCGCTTTCTTTTATGACTTATAAGGGAAATCTATGTGTTTATACTAAAGAAAAAAAAATAGAACACATCACCATCACAATCACTTACATTTATTAGCCAAAGTAAACTATGATAAAATAACGTATTTAGAATTGAAGTATCAGCCACTCATATCACTCACTCACACGGCAATACATTAACACACACTTAAACTCGGGAAAAACACATTAAATAATATACCAAAAGAGGTTATGGGACAAAAGAACAACAAAAATGTAGTACAAAAACATATTTCGTCCCCCCTCCCCCTAAACACGGAAAAAACCCAGCAAATAATACCAAAAGAGATTATGGTACAAAAAATAATATACCAAAAGAGATTATGGTACAAAAAAATAAGTAGTACAAAAACATATTTCGTCCCCCCCCAACACACAGGTTGAGGGGACAGGTAACAGATGCTTGGCCGTACAGGTAAAGCCTCCCCCCCCCCCGTCCACAGGTGTCCCAGGTCACATCTGTTCCCCGGCGTCCCACCACCACACACTGTTATCCCAAATGCTAACTGCCTAATTATCTTGTGTTCCTGTGACGTGTGTACAGGTGATGATGTAGTGGTGAATATAGATGTACATTTCTGAGGGTCTCTCTCTCTCTCTCTCTCTCTTCTCTCCTCTCTCTCTCTCTCTCTCTCTCTCTCTCTCTCTCTCTCTCTCTCTCTCTCTCTCTCTCTCTCTCTCTCTCTCTCTCTCTCTCTCTCTCTCTCTCTCTCTCAAGCAATAGTCAAGTCTTAAAAACGACAGGGTTAGAGAGAGAAAGAAAACGATATAATAGAACATATCCTTCTCTCTTTCTCTCTATACGCATTCCTTTGTGTGTTTTTGTTCTCATTTCAAGTACTATTGTTGTTGTTGTTCTCTCTCTCTCTCTCTCTCTCTCTCTCTCTCTCTCTCTCTCTCTTCTCTCTCTCTCTCTCTCTCTCTCTCTCTCTCTCTCTCTCTCTCTCTCTCTCTCTCTCTCTCTCTCTCTCTCTCTCTCTCTCTCTCTCTCTCTCTCTCAAGCCTTCCAGTAACTCGCGTGAAGGGGAGTTTCTCAAGTAGTGTCACGCTAATGTTTGTCTTCGAGGCAGCCCCAACGCGCTCCCTCCACCTCATGCAGGGACTTTAACTAACACACTAAAGCACTCAAGTCTGAAGGGAGGGAGAGAGGGAGGGAGGGGAAGGAAGGAGGGAGCGGAGATGTATATTGTTAGGATAAACACAGCCTCTGAACGCCCATCTCTTGTAAACATGTGAGCAGACGCCTCGCTGCCTTCTGTCCCCTGCAGACACACCCATAACAGTTCGAGCAGAGAGGAATAAGACAACTGGCAGCTCTTAACACCCCAACACCGCGCATACCACCACATCACCGCCTACAAAACTACAACACCATCTACAAAGATCAACAGAACTGACTTCATATGGCACAACATCGGTGTCTGTATCATCACAACAACACCAACAACACCTACAGCTTACAACAGCCACACCACTTGACTGCATTGCTCACACCACCCACATCACCGGTGACACTTGAACCACGAGGAAAGTTTGAGTAATAGGCACAAAAGGTGACTTGAGGTTAAGGGAAGAAGGATGATGTGTAAGTTCAATCTTTGTGTTTATAAATTCTGTGTCTGAACGTAACACCTCCTGTCATGTGTCTTCATCTTACTCTCCCTCCTCCTTCTCTTCTATTTTTCTTTGTCCTTTTCTCCTCTTCTTCTTTGTCCTTTTCTCCTCTTCTTCTTCCTTCCATGCTCATCCTCACACTTGCCTCACAAAATCAACTTTGAGTAATCTTTAATATAAACATTACTTTCCAAAAGAGCACCTTTAACACAACATCGATTTACGGCAAGAAAAAATAAACATACACCTCAACTCTCCAGGTAAATTTGTGGACCCAAGAGTGAAAGTTTGGCCTCGACGACCCAGAACACCTAATTATCTATCTACCTATACAAAAGATCTTCATCAAGCAAGCATTATTTACAGAGGCTCCTCAATCCCCTCCGTTATTAGAGAAGACAAACACGCTATGGAGAAAGTCCTTCCTACGGCCTTTGAGGAAATCATGCATGAAGGTGTTGTGACCCACATCTTCAGGAGGACACACGGGAAGGCAAAAGACAAGCACCCGAAACAACAGACTGCTTTTGTTTCATCTACACTCCCTAAAGAACCAATTATCCCTCACTTTCACTCTCCTCTTTCTCTTCGTCTTTTGGGCTCCGATCCTCGCTCTTAATTAACCTGCTGGAGGAGCGAAGAGTTACCTGCGCGCCAAGGTCGTCCTGGCAGCCACAATATCTTAGGTCTATTTTACCTTTCTGTTCAGCCTCACCGGAACCCCCGCCGCGAGGACCTGTCTTATTTCATCCCTTGCTCTTCCCAATTCTCGCTTTAATAGCTACTGGACGACTTAATTACTCTCCTTAATTAGCACCTGTAACGGTCTCTTTGTGACGACGCGCGCAGGGTGACAACGGGTTCGGTTACACAGTCCGGGTCCGGTTGCGGACGCTCGCCATCAGACCCGCGAGGTTCAAGGGACAAACACTCGATCCCAGATGCTTGGCCGAGACAGGAAGTGAATTGCGTTTTCATGGCTCTCGGGACTTGCTTTGCCATTCCTCATTACGAGCCCCGCAGGGCCTTGTGTCCTGCGCGCAGAGAGTAATCGGACACGGGCGAGTCGCAGATGATGAGCGGGCTGCCATCTGTTGAGGCAGTGATGAAGCATAATGACCAAGGCGTCGTCCCGTGCCCCGCCAAGCCTCGCGCCACGCCCACGCCCACACATCCCTCCACTCACGTCACGCCGCCGCCACGCCTTGCTCACAGCAAAACAAGAGTGTAAATATCGACGAATCATAAGTTTGCTTTAGGTAAACAATGACTGATAACACAAACACGGGCACGAGGACCAAGCCAGCGGCCGCGGCATGGGTTGGGACGCGGCGTGCCCCGGGCGGGGCAGGGCGGGGCGGGGCAGGGCAGGCAGCTCGTGGGCAGCGAGAACCGGGTTGCCCCGGGGCACTACCGGCCCATTGTCACTCAAATCTCTGCCCGCCCGCTTTCCGACTCCTTCCCGGCGCTGCTATTACGGTCAGAGGGTCAAGGGGTCAGGGACGAAGTGGGCGACGGGACACACGGTGGTGGTTGTGAACACTTGCACTTAAAGGTTGTGAGCCTCGGAGGGTGTCATGTCCCTGATTCACGAGATGCTGCAGAAGGGTTTGTTTCTTTCTCTGCGACAGATGGATGTGATAAGACGCAAAACCACTGCCTCCTCCAGATTATATTGCCCTAGCAGTAGGAGGAGGAGAGGGAGGAAGAGGAGGAGGTAGACGACAACGATGACGACGACGACGACAAAGAAGAGGAGAAAGTTGCCCGACACTTCCACACTGCCTGGGATAAAGTCGCCTCATCGACCCACTTGGCACCGGTCCACCCCATACCCAGCAACGCAGACTCACTGAGCAACAAGAGAGTGAAAGTCCACAGAGAACACTAGGAATGGACTTTTTATTTTATATTTGGCACATTGCAAAGTTGAGGAACGCGTGCAGAGACTCTTACCCTACCCTTAAGTCTCCATATTGATATCCTCAGAGGCCGAGACGTCACCTCTTGTTTCGCTTCATCCATCAACTCTTGGTGGACGACCCGCTGTTCATATATATACCCACCACAACGGCGTCACTTCTCATTCCGTCACCCACGCAGTACCAGCAGCGCACTCATTCATCCCTTCATCGAACCAGCCTAAAATATTGATGGCCACTAAACCTTTACAACGTCTTCTGCAGCGCGAATACACTGCCTTGGAGCGTTAAGATGAGCCTTTCATTCGTTCACCTACTGACCCAGTGGTGTGAGTGGTGTGTTTACGAGTTTTCCTTGCACTCATATGGCTTATAGTCACACAGTGTCTTAAGTGAGGGGCGTCCCATCCCCTCATCTTCCCGTCCCGGCGCCGTACCCAGACATTTGTCCGCTCCTCGGAGGGACAACATTAGCATGCACGAGAATGCTGCACCGACAGACTTGAAGTGGGTCGGCGGAGGAAGCCTGGGCGGGAGGGAGGGAGGGAGTGAGGGCAGGAGGAAGGGACGGGTCAGTGTCCAGCTGTTACAAGTGTTGCCGCTGCCTCGCATCTGGCGCCTCCCTCTGCTTCCCCTGCCTGCTATAGGGGTCAGCAGGGCGCTCCTCCCCGCTACCAGACAAACTCCCAGACGCATCCATCGCGCTTCTTACCCCAACCCTTCGCACAAAGATTTAATAGAGAAAAGCACAAACATGAACCAGTTCCTGCCACCAAAAAGTATATGATATACAGGCGGTTCTGGATGGACCTTCGTGTCCCAAAAGTCAATTCCTCGTCATTTGATACAGAAACAGACAAAATACATTCTAGCAGCAAAGAAAAATTATATCCGAAGCGGAAAAATCAGACTGCAACTCCTCTTTTTCATTCTTACAGTTCACTGAAAAGTAATAAAACGGGTAGGAATAACACAATGGAGGCGATCTCCCTGCATATCTTGCCTTCCGTTCTCCGCCCAGTTTCTGCATTACTAATTCATGGTCGTGTCCAGCCGAGCAGCGCAGCATCAGGGCGGGGAGCGGGGACTGGCTGGCCGGGACGGGGACACGGTGAAATAAAGGCGCCGAAAGGGGGAGAAAATGCAAACACGGGACCAAGAAAGGAGACGATGAGAGAGAAGAAAAGCAAAGCCGGTGAAGAAGGAACCAGGAACCACGCGAACAAGGAAACGAGAAGCAAGGAAGTTGATAATAGGAAGATGAAAAAGGAAAAGAGATGAGAAGGATATGAACCACGGAAAGGAAACAAAGGGATGGGGGAGTGCACAGGACTCGAGGAATAGCAGGGTGAAAAGGGAGGAAAACTGCAGTCATAAGAAGCACCAGACGTAACTGTTGAAAGGTCACAGACACTACAGGACAATGGACGGGCAGGCAGCGGACCCAGCAGCATGGAGACGCCTTTTGATGCACCCACCTCATCCAGGCACCCAAGAAATTGTCCCACATTCATCAGGGGTCCAACACACACCGAGGCATCGCACGGTACGCTTCACCTCATTCATCATTCACTCATCTATGTTCCCGGGGGTAAATTCCTCACTGTCCTTATACTGCACATGTCTCCCTGCAATGTTTGAGTCAGCCTCCTCTTCCTTCCTTTCCAAACCTCTTCTCTTCTCCTCTTCCCTCCTCTCCAATTCCTTTCTCTTCTCCCCTCTTCCTCACTTAATTCCTTGTAAACCGCTATTCACTTGTTTCCTGTTTAGCTAGGTGTTTTTTTTTCTTCTTTTTTTTTGGTTTGTGAGGTTTGTGTAGGTTTGTGTTGCAAGCAGTCACAGAAGGAAGGGCGTGAATATTTTTCAGTTTGGTGTGTTTGTGTGTTTGTGCGTGTGTGTGTGTGTGTGTGTGTGTGTGTGTGTGTGTGTGTGTGTGTGTGTGTGTTGTGTGTGTGTCTGTTTTGTGTGTGTTTGAGGTGAGTATGTAGACAAGTTACAGCACTCTTGGGTGTGGTAATATTAGTATTAGTAGTAGTAGTAGTAGTAGTAGTAGTAGTAGTAGTAGTAGTAGTAGTAGTAGTAGTAGTAGTAGTAGAAGTATTGGTTAGCAGTTGTTGTGGTATTACACACACAAACATACACACACACACACATACACACACACACACACACACACATACACACACAACACACACACACACACAAACTCCAACCTACACAAAATACAGAAACCAGACAACCGGAAACCCAAACGAACAAACAGCCATTGCCTTTCAAGAAGAAAAAACCGAACTCAGATCTAAGCAACGAAAACCAGGCGGCACAGAGGCAGCAAGGCAGCGCGGAGACAGCTTGGGGGCACAACCTTCTTGCAACCAGTCAACCAGTCAACCAGTTTCCCCGGGTCTTAGCAGCCTGCCAGCCGCTTAGCAGAGAGAGGCAGCAGGTAGGGGTAGTCTGAGAATACCGCTGCGGGGATCCACTTTTTACCTGGTGGTGTGAATGGGCAGCCCGAAGGTGGTGGTGAGGGGAGAGAAGGAGAAGGAATGCTGGGGACCTGGCTGGCTTTTATCCTACCCTTCCTCACTCCCTCCTGCCTCTCTTTTCTGTCTTTCATTCTCTCTCTCCCTCTCTCTCTCTCTCTCTCTCTCTCTCTCTCTCTCTCTCTCTCTCTCTCTCTTTCTTTTCTCTCTCTCTCTCTAATACTGTCGTTTCTAAGTTATGACTATTGCTTGAGAGAGAGAGAGAGAGAGAGAGAGAGAGAGAGAGAGAGAGAGAGAGAGAGAGAGAGAGAGAGAGAGAGAGAGAGAGAGAGAGAGAGAGAGAGAGAGAGAGAGAGAGAGAGAGAGAGAGAGAGAGAGAGAGAGAGAGCATACAGACAAACAACAACAACAACAGTACTTGAAATGTAAACAAAAACACACAAAGGAATGCATAACAAAAAAGCAAAAGATAGGAATTTGTTCTCTTATATCGTTTTTCCATCTAATGTTTCAAGACTCAGCAATAAATCAATGAGTGTAGTGTGATCGGCAGGTGTGCGAGAAAGAGCTTTTATGGGACGCCTCTGCCTGCACAACCAGTCACCTGTACCAATCTACCTGTGATTGGCAAATACGTGGTGTGATTGGAGAATGTGACGATACCAATTGATAACAAGCTGAAGTTGGTATTTAGTATGTCACCACTACTACTACTACAACTACACACTACTACTACTACTACTACTTCTACTACTACCACTACTACTACTACTTATACTACTCCGACTGTTCCCATCTCATCCCTAGTACTACAACTACCACTACTACTACTACTACTACTATACTACTACTACTACTACTACTACTACTACTAATAATAATAATACTAATACTAATACTAATACTAATACTATTTCTACTACTGTTCCCATCATGCTATTTCTATAAGCCTTAGCAATATCATAAAACAAAGACCACTTACTCACTACCAGCCTCCCTTATCCTCCCCTTAAAGAAACAACACATTGATGCACAAGGCCTATTCTTTCATTTTCATTCCTTCTTTTTTATCCTTTTATTTCCCCTTCGCTCCTTCATCACAGTCTGGTCTCCTATTAAGATGAGGCAGATGAAAAGAAGGCATAAGTTTTTTCCTTCAGTTCAGTTCAGTTGTTGGTCGGGAGTCAGGCCTTTTTCAACGGCACTCCCTGACGTGTTTCTTCTTGCTGTCTGGGTCTTTAATTAGTTTTCTTCTCTTATTCTATCTTATTAGTTTCTTTCTTTTTCTTTCTTATTATTAGTTTTTTTTCTTTGGGTATTGAAAGACAGGTGAGAAAGAAAGGGAGAGAGAAAAAAACGTGTATAGCTGATTTCCTTCATGATTTCAGGTGATCTTTGATTTTCACACCTGCCTGCCTGTCTACCTGTCTATATGCTTTCCTGTCTTCTTGTTTTATTTATCATCCTTTCTTCCTTCTTTGAATCCTCTTTCCCTCTCTCTCTTGTCTCATCTAGTTACCCTCATTCCTTATTCTACCATTATACAGTCTCTCTCCTCTCTCTTTCTCATCCCTCACCTCCTACTTTCTTTCCTATTTCTCTTCCTCATTACGTCTGCTTTCTCCTATTTCTTTCCTCCCTTCATACTCTCTCGTCTTTTTTTTTGTTACTTAACTTATTTCTACCCTTTTCTGTATCCTATTCATCATCATTACATATTTTATTTTGATGTTTGTGTCTCATTCACCTTTACAGTTACGTGATTATCAAAATGCCTCCAACATAAATGAAAAACAGAAAAGAAAAAGATACCAAAAGGTTAATTTCAATTGTATACACGTAAGAAAGTACTTAGGTTAAAATTCAAAACACTCAACACTAATATTATGCAAGAAAAATACAAATAAAACACAGAAGAAATATGAAAATAATCACACTTATTAGATTTCAACATAGATTTTCCAGCACTAATTCTCTCTACAACATATACGACACACAAAACACGAGAAATCCCTTTTAGCCCTTTCACGCCCAGATCTTTCCTTTGCTATAAAAAATTGTATGTTGTCCAGCCATGAAATTACGAAAAGTAGCTAAATATACCAAATTAGTTAGTCGACGAGGTTACTAAACAGGTAATATCTATAAAATATTGCTTATATTAACTAAAAATCGTCTAATGATACCCCAATTACAATGGAAATTACGTTATGGGTCTCAAGGGGTTAAAGAAACACGTTAAAAATAAAACACAAATGAATGAATACACCTCTTGAACCAGCCTTGGCCGAGCCCTGGGTGCCCTTATCCCTGTCCTTCCCTACCCGGGTCTTTTAACACCCCCGCCGGAGAGACCTCGAGTGCCTGAAACAAAAGGTCGCAGAGAGGAGTCATCTGTATGCCTCTCCCCGCCTCCCGCTGCCGCACGATTGTCTGCCGCTGAACGTGTATTTAGCACCACATTCACGCCGGCCATTGGGGGTTATAATCGCACGCTATTGTTTCCTTGGAAGACCGCCTTATTCCCTCCCCTTATACACCTCCTCCTCCTCTCCTATAGCCCTCTTTCTTATCAATTTTCTTTTTTTCTCTCTCTTCAGTTCCTCCTCTCCTCTATCCCTCCCTATTCTCTCTCTCTCTCTCTCTCTCTCTCTCTCTCTCTCTCTCTCTCTCTCTCTCTCTCTCTCTCTCTCTCTCTCTCTCTCTCTCTCTCACTTCGTTCTTACCCACTTGATATTCTTCCTCTCCCTTTTCGTTATCGTTTATGCTGTTGGGACGCGTTCGTTTGCCTTGGATTGGATGAACAAGTATGGCTGTACGAGGGACTTCTTGCTGTACATTCATGGCTTTACATTTGACAGACACCTTAACTAAATAAATAACATTGAATTACACCTTTACATCACCACAGGAGTAAACAAAAGAAAGTATAGAGGGCCAGACGTGACGAGGAAGTCTTGGAAGCAAACTGAAGGCATTAAAAGGGTCTCCAAAAATTCCTGAACTGGACGGGGAGACTGGTTTAATTTGGTCTTTTCTGGTCTTTGTTTCTGCACCTGTGTCTCCCTCGCCCTTGTCACACGCTCCTCACCAATTTGTCCTCCCTGCTGGGGCGACGCTGGGGTGCTGAGCAGGAGAGGACAAGGAGAGGATAAGGAGAGGACAGGGGGAGGGGGAGGATATGATATGAGGGAGAGTGGATGCAGCATTCAAAAGGGAGAGAGGAATGAGAAAGAACAATGAGAAAGGGTTGGAATAGTGACGCGAGGTGGACGATTGGAACTATGGAGAGAGGACGATGAAGAGGAATGGAATGAGTAATGAGGCAGGAATAACTTTTCTCTTAAGTAAAGGAGGAGGGAACGTTTGCGAGATCAATTTAAAGTATATGTGAAAGGTATAGAGAGAATATATATCCTTCCATCTAAGCTTTAAAAACAGTAAAAAGCAAACTGCACGTACCAATTCATCAAGCAAAGGTGACCTCCCTGCTCCTATATATATATATATATGACCTGCCAGAAGCCAAGAGATCACCTTTGACCTCTAGACTACAGACCTACACAATTGTTTTCAGTTCCTCAAGCGGTTAAGGACACGACCTCACCTGGCTTAAAGGTGTTCTTACTAATTAAGGTCCTGGAGTGTGAGCTTTGGGTGTGAGGTTAATGTGGCCGGTTTTAAGATGAACACAGTGGGTGAATAATTACAAATAGGGCGTTCAGGGAGGCTCTTCATTAATTTTAAGATAATTATGAACAAGTTAGAGAGTTAAGTGAAGGAAAAGTACTGCATGCAGGTTGTTAAAAAAGGGGAGAGTATGATTGAATTAAAGAGCAAAACCTGTTGGAGTCTTTAGATTTAAGCAAGAAAAATGAGTATGTGTCTCTTTCTCTTTCTTTACGTGTCTGTCTCAATCTCTCTCTCTCTCTCTTGCACACACACTCGTTCTTTCTCTATACGTTTCTATCGCAACTCTCTCTCTCTTTCCCTCACACACAGACACACACACACACCCACCAAAAACACTTTCCTGCGGGCAACTCAAAACATTTGTAGAAAGCTGAAAGATGAATAACCCTCTCAAATTTCCAGACCAGTTTTCTCCATTCACGAAAACTCAAAAGGTTCCCCACCCTCCCCACCTCACATCCGCTGGGCTCCTCTTACAACCTTCCATACGGGCGAATCTACCTTCACTTTATAAGGGATTCACCGCCCTACCTAACCCTGACTCGCCGGCTGTGTGTCTTCCGGTGGTTTATGATGCAGACGTTTTTCCCATGTTCTTTCCTACATGGGAGTCTTGTCTATAAGGGGAGGGACGTAAGGTCTATAGAGTATACTGCCTTTTACCCCTTTAGAAGTAACGTTAAAGAGATAACATATGATGAAAATAAATAAAAGTTACCCTTTGACATATCTCCCATTAAGATTTGATACATAATAGTAGGGGAACAACATGTGAGACTGGTGTTTTTGATATTTATTTATAAATATACAGAAAACATACACGAAATATAACGATACTTTCTTTGGTAGTAGAAAAATACATACATCATGACTAGAATGATATAGAGACGTAATACTGATACCAGGTAATTGGTGGTGACTATGACTAATGACTAGAGGATCAGGTGAATCAGGTGAAGGCTGAGTGAGGGGGCGACATGACGAATGAGATGCAGGAGAACCTTATAGTGTCTCGATGCAAAACAAGACAGCATACATTGCCTCCTAAACTCAGCGTAACAGACTGTCAAACACACACACACATACATACAAGATACAAGGTACATGGTAGAATGACTGGCTCTAGAATGAACAGACTGGCAAACTCATACACACACACACACACACACATGCATACAAGCTACAAGGTACATGGTAGAATGATGCCAAGTGTTCACTAATACGAGAACACTTGACAAACTGAGATCTTTGGTTTTTTTTACTAGACTTTCAACAAAATACTAGATGAAAATACCTGACTAGGGGTAATACATTTTTGGTTAATAGCTGTAGCTGACATTTTTTTTTTTTTTTAATAAGACAGTTTAACCTAATGAGATCTTTGGATTGGTGAATTCACTAAAAAAACACCAAGATACTTATAAACTAAAACTGAGATATATACAATCTAAAATTAGTTATAAAAGACTTGAGATGCAAATAAAGGGGGAGTTTAGGTGAACCCTAAGTTAAAAGAACCTTTGGTATGGTGCTGTAAGACCCATGACGGGAGGGAAGTTGCCTTTCCCTGTGATTTTGGTGCAAGAAAAAACAAAAGACCATAAGAGAGACCTGAACAATCGTACTGAAGCTTGGGGAACAAAATAACTACAGATGGGAGTGGCAACTACGTAAAGTTTTAGAGAGAAGCTATAAATTTGGAGGTTTTGCAATTGCTAAGTGCATTGCAACTTAATTTAACTTTGCAAGAAAATTTTAATGGGGGTCTTTTAGTGCAGCAACAACCTAAGCAGCAAAAGGAAAGAAAACTATCAGGTCACTATGATACTGTGCAGTAATAGACTAAAACTTAACATTAGATCTTTGGTGAGAGACTGTAAGAGTCGAAGGCCAAATGAGAACCTTCATTATTTGGTAAATTCTTTGGTGTTTTACGAGATAACCTTACATCTAAATCTTTGGTTGTATTAATGTAGAAGGAGATCGAGGAAAGCTGCAAGATATAGATGCATAATACTGCAGGAGCTTAATGACTAAAGTAATACTGTACTACTGGTAGTGTGAATACTGAGGGAGGTTGGTACAATGGAATAATACTGACCATGGATAATACTGATGATAACTGTGAGCAAATACTATGTAAGCAGGGGACAATACAGACACTGGATGAGGTAATGATGGGCAGGGAGAAGCAGCAGTGACTTCAGCTGGTGCGGGCGGCTCGTGGGAGACTCGTCCTCTAATGCTACGAGGTGACTAGATGGGTCGACCTTCTGAGACCGGGGGCTCGGAGCTGCAACTCTGGCCCGGCAGTGACTCAGGGGTCTTCTTCCTTATCCTATAGACTCGTTGACTTATTCAGGTCTCGACAAGCGTTGACTAGATGCTTGGCACCTCCACCTCCCTGAAACAAAGGGTTGTGGGAGGGCGTGGAGGGCCGGGTGGTGAGAGTGCCAAGTGGCACAAGGTCGAGCAGGATTGCGTGGCGCGGGAGGCTCATGGCGGGCTGGTCATGGCGATGGCGGCGGCATACTCACTCCCTCCCCGAGACACAGCCACGCCGACCCGCGCACGTAGCAAGCTCTTCCCATCCTCAAGGACGACTACACGCTATAGGTTATTAGCTGCATCCGAGGGCTGTGGGCGGCGACAAGGCGCTCTGCCCGGGTGGTGGCTGGGTGGCCCTGGTGACTAGAGGGTGACTAGCAGGCGCCCGGTGGTGAGTCAGGCTGGGAGGCTGGCGTTGTGACGTCAGCTGACTAGCGTGAGGGGGGTGGGGGGTGCTGGCTCTTCCTCCAGGACGGGAGGTCTGTAAGACAAAGGACGTTGTCAGCACATCACACTATCACAACCACGGCAATATCTGGCACTAAGGCTCACTTAAGTAATCACTGGGCAGGAGAACGTAACAAAGATGAGGGACTTACCGAGTCAGGGCAGAGGCGTGGGGCTGCAGACGACGGGCGTGGCAGGACGCCCGTCGTGGGACTCCACCTCGACTACAGGCTGAAGCTGTTGTGATTTCCCTGGGCGTCCCGGAGCTTATATAGCCCGGCGCCGGCAGGTGCACCTCCACGCGTGTCCTGAACCAATCCTGGCGCGGTAAACAACCTGCCACGCGCCGCCCCAGCCAACCCGGGAGCAGCGGAGGGACCAGCGCTCCCGCCCAGCCAATGGCGGCCGCGGGAGAGGGTTGAGGTAGCC
>JACEEZ010010152.1:32500-35000 GCA_016584305.1 Chionoecetes opilio | reverse complement strand
TCTCTCTCTCTCTCTCTCTCTCTCTCTCTCTCTCTCTCTCTCTCTCTCTCTCTCTCTCTCATCATTTTCACCTACTCTGATTGGGACGTGATTCTAATTTTTTTTTCATAATTCCTTTTTTTTTCGTGTGCCATGAAAATAAGTATATATGTGTGTGTGTGTGTGTGTGTGTTGTGTGTGTGTGTGTGTGTGTGTGTGTGTGTGTGTGTGTGTGTGTGTGTGTTCAGAGTCGACAACAGGCAGGAAGACCACCCAGGTTCGAGCCCCGCCGCCCTCATCACCTGACGGGGGAGGAAGATGCTGAGGTGTAGAGTGACAGAAACCGGTGGCGAGCAGGAGGAGGAGGAGGAGGAGGAGGAGGAGGAGGAGGAGGAGGAGGAGGAACCACAGGCGAAGATGGAGCAGTGGTATAGTAGTAGTAGAAGTGGTAGTAGTAATAATAGTAGTAGTAGTAGTGATAGTAGTAGTAGTAGTAGTTGTAGCAGTAGCAGTAGTAGCCCTTGGCATGTCAGTCCTTCAAGACGTGATTGCGTTTGAAAAAACCAAGGTGAAGCAGGTGGCATATGCTGACGACCTGTCAGGGGCCGGCAAATTACAGGACCTAAGCCACTGGTGGGGGTTAATACAGGCCAATGGCCCTACCATAGGATACACACCCAACGCCGCTAAATCCTTCCTCATCGTCAAGCCAGAGCACTATGACGGGGCTGTAAACATCTTTATTGGCAGTGGAGTTGTGGTAACGAAGGAAGGACAGCGGCACTTGGGTGCTGTTATTGGAACAGAGGAGTATAAGAAGGAGTACGTCGGAGAGAAAGTGTCTGAGTGGGTGCACGAGGTCGATGTCCTGTCAGCCATGGCCAAGACCGAGCCTCACGCAGCCTACGCGGCATACACGCATGGCCTGCAACATCGGTGGAACTTCGTCATGCGCACTATCCCGGACATCAGCCCTCTCCTCAGACCGCTGGAGGAATCTATAAAGAACACCTTCATACCAGCGTTACTGAGATCTCCCGTCCCGGGGAATGACGCGAGGGCGTTGCTCGAACTCCCTCCAAGACTAGGCGGGATGGGAATCACCTCTCCTGAGAAGGTGGCTGAGGTGGAGAACCTCAACTCCATCAACCTTACCAGGTCCCTCACGGATATGATCATCGCTCAGGAAGCACAAGGTGAAATCGACCAAAGTGTGATCGCTGAGCAAAAGAAACGATTCTCACGAGACAGGCAGCAAGGGCAGAAGACCAGCCTTGAACACCTTTCGACCATCCTGCCTCCAGACACCGTGAGAAAAATCCACATCGCACAGGAGACGGGAGCGTCCAACTGGCTAACATCACTACCAATCAGAGCAAAGGGCTTCAACCTCAACAAACAAGAATTTGTCGATGCCGTTGCTCTGAGGTACGGCTGGCCAGTGGAAGGACTCCCCAACACCTGTGTGTGTGGATCCCCCAACAACGTAGACCACACCATGACGTGCAAAAAGGGGGGATTCGTGTGTATCAGGCACGACGAGGAGAGGGACCTGACAGCCAGCATGCTCAGGGAGGTGTGCCACGACGTCTCCACCGAGCCAACCCTTCTGCCTCTAGATGGGGAACTCCTGCGGTACAGGACAGCCAATACCGCCCCTGAGGCTCGCGTGGACATCTGTGCTCGGGGATTCTGGACCAGAGGGCAGCGGACCTTTTTGGACATCCGGATCTTCGACCCGATGGCCGCCTCCCATTGTGAGCTCTCCCTCGAGGCTGTCCACCACAGGAACGAGCTGGAGAAGATAAGGGCCTATGGCGATAGGATCCTGCAAGTCGACCATGGTACCTTCACGCCCCTGGTCTTCACCACATCTGGCGGCATGGCCCCCAAGGCTAGGAGCTTCTACTCAAGACTAGCTGACTTGATGTCAGTAAAGAAGCACCAGCCAAGGAGCTCCGTCGCCGCCTGGATGAGGTGTCGCCTCTCCTTCTCCCTGCTCCGGTCTGCCCTCCTGTGTCTCAGGGGTACGAGATACTCCACTCCCTCTAACACGGACATAGGTGACCTCGATTGCGAGGCCACATTGGTAGAGAGTGGGATAAGGGTGGATAGGTTAGGAATAGAGTAGGTTTGTAAATTTAGGGGTAGTTAGTTAGTAAATGTATGTATATTTAGGGGTAGTTGTAAGGTTGGATGCCACAGTCAATAGCGAGGTGGGGCTATGGCGTACCCGCCGCAAATAAAGAGGCGGTGGAGGTATATTGTAGTAGTAGTAGTAGTAGTAGTAGTAGTAGTAGTAGTAGTAGTAGTAGTAGTAGTAGTAGTAGTAGTAGTAGTAGTAGTAGTAGTAGTAGTAGTAGTAGTAGTAGCAGTAGTAGTAGTAGTAGTAGTAGTAGTAGTAGTAGTAGTAGTAGTAGTAGGAGGAGGAGGAGGAGGAGGAGGAGGAACCACAGGCGAAGATGGAGCAGTGGTAGAGTAGTAGTAGAAGTGGTAGTAGTAATAATAGTAGTAGTAGTAG
>JACEEZ010010152.1:25000-27500 GCA_016584305.1 Chionoecetes opilio | reverse complement strand
TGTGTGTGTGGCGTGCGTGCGTGTGTGTGTACGTAAATGTTAACCTCTAAATTACTTCCTAATACAAATGTTAATTTTTTCTATAACATGATTACCATAAAAATACTCCTGTAAAGTTATAGATGAATAGGAGAACATAGAGGGGGGACACACACACACACACACACACACACACACACACACACACACACACACACTGCACCAACACGCGCCGGAACACAGGTGTGGGGCGCGTGTTGGGGTTACAGGGATGTGGGGGGCGGGGGGCGCGTGGTGGGGGGAGACGGGCGTGGTGCGACGGCGTGGGTCATGGGTGGCAGCTGCGCCCTTCGCTCTTTGGGTCTCGAAAACCAGGGGAGGGAGGCTGGGAGGAGGCAGGGAGGAGGCTGGGAGGAGGCAGGGAGGAAGAGAGGGTCGAAGTATAGGCATGAAATGGAAGGTGAGGACTGGGGAGAGGGTCTGGAGGGAAGGGGAGAGGGGTGAAGGGTGGAGGATGACTGGTAGGGGAATAGGGATGTGTAGGGAAAGTAAGGGGGGGTAAGGGTAGCCATAAAGCACACAGGAGACTTCAATAGCAGCAGGACACACAAGTAACGATCTGGGATTTGCCACCGCGTGCGATACCATCAGGTGGAGCCATCAGCCTCGCCTCCTTTCATTCGCCCTCAAAGGGAGAAGCCCCGTCAATGGCCAGCCTTTTCCTGATTTGTTTGCACCCATGAGATCAGCGCGTGTGCCTAAACCATGAATATCCCGTCGCTGCACCGCTTCAGACTGTGCTGGAGGCGTTACTGCTTCAGGAAAGAGAGAGAGAGAGAGAGGAGAGAGAGGAGAGAGAGAGAGAGAGAGAGAGAGAGAGAGAGAGAGAGAGAGAGAGGAGAAGAGAGAAGAGAGAGGAGAGAGAGAGAGAGAGAGAGAGAGAGAGAGAGAGAAGAGAGAGAGAGAAGAGAGAGAGAGAGAGAGAGAGAGAGAGGAGAGAGAGTAGAGAGAGAGAGAGAGAGAGAGAGAGAGAGACGAGAGAGTAGAGAGAGAGAGAGAAGAGAGAGCGAGAGAGAGAGAGAGGAGAGAGAGAGATGAGAAGAGGAGAGAGGAGAGGAGAGAGAGAGAGAGAGAGAGAGAGATAGAGATGAAGGAGAGAGGGAGAGAGAGAGAGAGAGAGAGAGAGATGGAAGGATAGATGGAGGGTTCAGAGGCGACACCCCTCAAGGTCTGTGCAGTGAATACCCACACCTTGTCTATTCACTTTAAAGGGCGGGGTGAATAAGGTGAATAACAACCGTCTTACCCATTTATGATGAGACCATGGCACGTATACAGTGAATAATAGCTGAATTAATGTTTCAAAGGTTTTACTATGTGAATCATACAGCAAATGGTGAGTCATAACCTAGATTAGTCGCTGGGACAACATCATTAACCAAGACACTATAAGCATCTCCAATGGCTATTATATACCCTATATACGTTAACTATGTTATCCTACTGCATAATGATGACTGAAAACTTGTATGCACTGCCTTGCTTCACCTACGAATCAGTAGCCACTAACAGCAACCACAGATCGAAGGATAACGAGGAAGCACATTTAAAGCAAAAACATGACCTTAATGTCAACATATACAAGTCAGATAAGGACAAATCGTAACGTTTCCCTCTCATTTGTTTCTCTTCCCTTCTTCTGCTCCCAACCCTGACTTGCCTAATGAAAATGTTTTAGTATCCCAGGTGAAATAAACAAGGGAAGAGTTGACAAGACTGTTAACTAAGGAGACGAAGTTGAAGAGGTCCTATGAAGCGATACTAAGCAACAAAGGTCAAAAGAAGAAGAAGAAGAAGAAGCAGCAGATGTTAACTAAGGAGACGAAGTTGAAGAGGCGATCATGAAGCGATACTAAGCGTCAAAGGTCAAAAGAAGAAGAAGAAGAAGAAGCCTCGAGAGCTTAGCGTGTCCCAGTAAGGCGCCAGAACCCCTGAGGCGCCGCTGTGGTGCTGACGAGGTGCCAACGTCCGCTCCTGGTGAGGCTTCTCCTTAAAGTCGCTGAAACCTGCGGGGAGGAGGCCTAATGGGGTACCTGAATATCACAGGGAGGGCGGTCCTCTCTACCCACCCATGCCCGCCCGTGCTGCCTTGCCCCTGCCCCTCCCTGCCCCGCCGCGTCCCCAGCCAGGTGAGGTGGGTGCTATACAACACCTGGGCCATGGGAAAAGTGCGTAAAAAAGAGACTTGGGTGAATTAGTCTAGAATTTTCAAACTTTCCAAGCGTTTGATCCCTTTTGATACAGGAAATAAGTGAGTCCCTTGGCTGGTGATGCAGGTAACAGTACACAACATAGGTACACGTATACGCCGGATTAAACAAACACACACACACACAACACACACACCACACACACACACACACACACACACACACACAACACACACACACCACACACACACACACACACACGATATAGGGAGATAAGAAAGGACACACTTAAGCTATATATGCAAATGGTT
>JACEEZ010010152.1:20000-22500 GCA_016584305.1 Chionoecetes opilio | reverse complement strand
TAAGAATGTTGTCTGAGAGGAGTGGCAGGCGGAGAAGGATGAGGAGGAAGAGGAGGAGGAGGAAGAGGAGGAGGAGAAGGAAGAGAGGAACTAACTTCCCCTAACACGCGCCTCGTCTGCCGTCTGCCACGTGCTGACTTCCAGGTGAATTTCTCTCTCTCTCTCTCTCTCTCTCTCTCTCTCTCTCTCTCTCTCTCTCTCTCTCTCTCTCTCTCTCTCTCTCTCTCTCTCTCTCTCTCTCTCGCTCTCTCTCTCTGCCTTTATGTCTGCCTCTTTGTCTGTATCTGTATCTTTGCCCCTTTAATTTATGTCTTTCTCTGCCTGGCTGTTGAGAAGGCGCCATATTTGTGTTTATTTTTAGTTTACATTTGTGCCTGAACAGTCGAGAAGTTTGTGTTTAATAATTCTCTCTCTCTCTCTCTCTCTCTCTCTCTCTCTCTCTCTCTCTCTCTCTCTCTCTCCTCTCTCTCTCTCTCTCTCTCTCTCTCTCCTCTCTCTCTCTCTCTCTCTCTCTCTCTCTCTCTCTCTCTCTCTCTCTCTCGAAATAAGTGCAAAAATACTCAAAATATAATGTTACTGACCAAGTGGTTTGAAAAAAAAAGATTAAAACACCAAAAGGCAATACATCATATCACAAACGAAGCAATTATGAACAGCAAAAACAACCCAGCAATATCAAAGCAGTGATTAGAAGACTCAGTTTGATCCCAAAAACAATCAAATATATACAACAGAACTCAATGCCTTGAAAGCAATGGAAACGCAAGTCAGGCCCTAACTTACCAACACCTGAACAAACCTAAAATATAGCTAACAAATCATGAATTGAGAGAGGAAAAAATGATAAGGAAGAGAAGAGCGTTTAATAATCATTATTGGTACTGAAATCAATAACACAAATAAAATCTTAACTTAACTTCATCTAACCTAATCTCTTAATATTAATCTAACTTAAGGCATCACCTGAACAACCCTAAAAATATAAGTAAAAATACCTGAATTGAGAGAAAGAAAAACTATAAGGAAGAGAAGAGCGTCTAATAATCATCATAGGTCCTCAAACCCATAAAACATTAAAAATCTTAACAAAATAAATAAATAAAGCTTCACAAAGTACCACCAAAGATTTACAAAACCCAGCCCTTGAGCACATCACTAAATAAGCCAACTGCGGAGCCTCCGAACACCAGCTGGACACCACCTGAGGAGCCACTAGCCAGGCGGGGACGGCCCTGCGGTGGTACGGTTGCCAGCTGTCACCTCTAACCCGATGTGGCTGGGGAGGGCGGGAGGCAGGTGGGGAGGAGATGTGGAGGAAGGGGAAAAAATGAGGGGAGGGGTACTGACGGCGAGGACACACGAGGTCTGGCCGGAGAATGAGGGAGATGGAAGACAGGGAGGAGAATGAGGAAGAGGAGCAGAGTAAAAGACGAATGAGATTTAGGAAGAATGAAAGAAGAATGGAATTTTTGGAAGACAGATTGGATAAAAGAGCAAAAAATGGATGCCAGAGAATCAAAGTCACTGAAATGCTGTGATTTTTTTGTCTTTTTCATACAAATCTTAGAGGAAATATCAGTGAGTGAATAAAAGCTGAGATGAGTAAGTGTTCCTTTTAGCTTCAATTTCCATGACACACACACACACACACACACACACACACACACACACACACACACACACACACACACACACACACACACACACTCACACTCACACTCACACTCACACTCACACACACACACACATATATATATATACACACACTCAAAAAACCCCACAGGTATACAAACACAAAGAACAAGAAACAAGAACCAATATTTACAGATACTTATATATCATCTTAACTCAGCATCAACATCGTAAACCAGACAGATGTTAAGTAATGGTTGTGGTTTTCCTCTCACCGCAAACCAATATTTATGCAGGAGTAAAAGAGCCTGCTAAGAATACCAACACTGATGGCTGCGTGGACGAAAAAAATAAATTGCTACAACACCACAAATGATAAAATGCAAAAAAAAAAAAAAATACATGCAGCTCAGAAATCATGGTGTGTGTGTGTGTGTGTGTGTGTGTGTGTGTGTGTGTGGTGTGTGTGTATGTGTGTGTGGTGTGTGTGTGTGTGTGTGTGTGTGTGTGTGTGTGTGTGTGTGTGTGTGTGTGTGTGTTGTGTGTGTGTGTGGTGTGTGTGTGTGTGTGTGTGTGTGTGTGTGTGTGTGTGTGTGTGTGTGTGTGTGTGTATGTGTGTGTGTGTGTGTGTGTATGAGAGCTGCATACTAATGGTTAAGCGTTATTAAGAAGCTTGCTAGGTTGATATTATTTTTTATTTCGATAACTATAAATCTGTATCACCACTGGCTTTTTCTGCAGCTGTTCCGACCATCACCATCTGCAACGTGTATTACTATATATAACAACAATAACTACTACTTTTATTATTGCTTTAGCTTTATCTACTACTTTTTCTACCACCATAGACAAGTGACAGACTACAATA
>JACEEZ010010152.1:12500-15000 GCA_016584305.1 Chionoecetes opilio | reverse complement strand
GCGGGAGCCGGGAGGGTGTTCCTCGAGGCTCTGTCAGGTGTTCTCCGGGCAGGCACGAGGCGCGGCCTGGGGCGCAGAACGCCGGACGCAACGCACCTCCGCCTCTCCAGCGGCTGGACACAAGGCCGGATATGCCGCCCCTTCGAGTTCATGATTAGTTCCTTGACATGTGGCGAATGTACGCCGTGGCCGCGGCGGAGAGAGGCCCCGCCAGCCCGCGCCCTTCGAAGATCGTCACCCCTGCCTCGCTTACCGCAGGGACGGAAATCCAGGCCACGCGTTGTGGCGTGGGATCCCTCTGGTTAATGAGACTGCGAGGTAAGAAACAGGTGTCATACGGGGCACTGGCTACTCCGGGAGCCTCCAGAGGGCTTCGTTAGTGTTTCTGAAGCTTTAATATCTCACGGCTGTCTGTATTAGTGAATGAGTGAGCGAAGGTTTGCGGCGACGAGCGAAGGCGACGGCACACTCTGATTACCTTAAGATGGCGCCAAACACGTGCTCCGTGCTGCTGCTGCCGTCTGGGGGCGCCGCACGTTATCCGCTAGCACGGGAGGAAAGGAAGGAAGGAAGAGAGTTCTGCTCTAATTGCTACAGAAAGACCCGGCCAGAGCCTATCGACCTGCTACTGCCCGCGTAGAGGAGGAAGTCTCTTGACGACCCGAGGAACGCTCCCAACCGCACACTGACTCGTGCTGCTCATTACGCCCGCAGGTTTGCTCACAAGAATGCCTCGTAACGTTACTGCCTTCAGAGACCCTCGCGCTAGGAAGTCACCGGCAAGGATGTGACAATTTACCAGACTTAAAAGGTCCTGTTGGAACTGAGACTACTTGGCTATTTTTCCTTATATATACAATAAGATGACTTATTTACATTTGTGTGTGTGTGTGTGTGTGTGTGTGTGTGTGTGTGTGTGTGTGTGTGTGTGTGTGTGTGTGTGTGTGTGTGTGTGTGTGTGTTTACATTTGTGCCTATAGCGCCTGTAGGCAGTGGTGATCCAGGGATCGGATGGTAGTCTCTGGAGGTTCACTTGAGGGGTGTGATGGTTGGTCCTCGCCCGTGGTGGCGCAGGCAGGATTTTTATAGTGACGCCTGTGATTAGAGGCTCATGCCACCCCCCTGTGTCCTCCGATGCACTCACAATCGAAGGTAGAGTTGATGGACAGGGCATGTGGGTGTTCTTAGGCCACTCGACGGTGCAGAAAGGTTTTGCTTTTCTTCGGGGATCGAACTCGGGTCACCGAAAACGCCAGTCGGAGACGCTAACCACTCCGCTACCGCCTCCCCATATCGTGTGCGTGTGTAATATCTCTCTCTCTCTCTCTCTCTCTCTCTCTCTCTCTCTCTCTCTCTCTCTCTCTCTCTCTCTCTCTCTCTCTCTCTCTCTCTCTCTCTCTCTCTCTCTCAGAACTGTCAGCTCCCCTTCTTCAGGTCACCGACTAATGACTTCTGACCTGAGAGCGGGTCGAGGCGTAACAATAAACACGCCCTTCACCTCATCCTTCGCCTCTGACCTGCGACCCTGTAAGCCGCGAGGGAACTACAATGGGCGTGAAATTATTTTGTTACCGTGTGTGTGTGTGTTTGTGTGTGTGTGTGTGTGTATATATGTGTGTGTGTGTGTGTGTGTGTGTGTGTGTGTGTGTGTGTGTGTGTGTGTGTGTGTGTGTGTGTGTGTGTGTGTGTGTGTGTGTGTGTGTGTGTGTGTGTGTGTGTGTGTGTGTGTGTGTGTGTGTGTGTGTGTGTGTGTGTGTTAATGTGTGTGTGTTAATGTGTGTGTGCGTATGTGTGTGCGTATTACCAATATGCATAACTTCCTACCTCTCAAGCTCTCACATTATATCATTACTCTAGTCATATAAGCAACGGGTAGATTTTCACCCTAACAAATCACTAGTGGAACGATAAACATGCTTTAACCGAAGACACACACGTACTACAAGTAAGATATCAGAAACACAGCTCATCCATATCTATCACTTATTCCTACATCCCTTACTTTTAAATATACTATACCTGTAACTTTCTATTATAATACTTCTATCTACTCTTCTATACTGTCTCTCTAACTCTCTATCTACTTCTATATTCTATCTATCTATGGTACTTCTATAATACTTCTTCTATACTATAATACTTCTATCTACTCTTCTATACTGTCTCTCTAACTCTCTATCTACTTCTATATTTTATCTATCTATGGTACTTCTATAATACTTCTTCTATACTATAATACTTCTTCTATACTATAATACTTCTATAATACTTCTTCTATACTATAATACTTCTATAATACTTCTTCTATACCATAATACTTCTATAATACTTCTTCTATACTATAATACTTCTATCTACTCTTCTATACTGTCTCTCTATCTCTCTATCTACTTCTATATTCTATCTTTCTATAATACATCTATAATACTTCTATAATACATCTATAATACTTCTATAATACTTCTATAATACTATAATACTTCTATCTCACACCTGAATC
>JACEEZ010010149.1:132500-134305 GCA_016584305.1 Chionoecetes opilio | reverse complement strand
GACTGTGTGTGTGTATGTGTGTGTTTTGTGTGGGGTTATTGTGTTTGTGTATGTGTATCTTGTTGTTTTTCCTGTGTTGTGTTGTGTGTTGTTTGTGTTTTTTTGGTGTGGTGTGTGTGGTGTGTGTGTGTTTGTTTGTTTGTGTGTGTGTGTGTGTGTGTGTGTGTATGTGTGTGTGTGTTCACCCTGCTTGTAAAAACGTTTATGTTATTTTCTCTTCTACTCTCATACCATTTCAATCACATATATGCAAGTACATCCCACACGCACACCACCTTACACGACATCCCAACACGATGCAACCTGTCTGAGATGCCATATTTCCTTTCAACTGACTATTAATTTCGTATTTATAATTTTGGTATTCATAAACAAAAACAAAAATATAAGATACGACGGGAAAATACTGCCATATTATCATGTCGCTCATAGGTAAGTAGAGAAAAAATGCAAAATGGAGCGAGTACGTATACAAATGTTGAATATAACAATAACAGTACCAACGATTTATCAAGGTTATTATATATAGCTACTAACATTCTAATATAGTTTACAAAATCAACATTATATTATGAAAACACAAACCACATTATCATCCTGCCGTAAAATATGCCTCAGTGGTAGACACAAACCCTAAGACAGTGATTATTGACGTGAATATTATGCATCATATTACTTATCCATGACTACATTATATCATTGCAGAACTGTTTACTATGAGGTAGCCTATTAGTTGATCATATAGCCATGTTTAATATTGGTGGAACTCACTAATGTCAGTAATATCTGTCTTACACACTGACACAAACAAGACTTATAAACCTATGCATAAACACATTAAATATCTCGAAATGATGATTTTACTGATACTTTTACGATACAAGAAAGTCTAACCTTTGTCTGGGTGTTCAAATCGCACTCCCAGGAATCCGGAATAACACGGAACAGCCTGGAATCTTGGAATAAACAGCAGCACATAAAACGCGTGCACCTACCACTTGTCTAAGGAAACTCTGAGCTGCTTGTACAGTCATGGATCATGCACGGTTATTATTTAGAAACTACACAAACTCTAAGAATAGCTTCAATTACCTATATTATCATTCAAAAAATATACGAAATGAAATATATTACCGTTTTATAGCCGTGCACTTGTAAATAAATAAGACAACCTTAGGAAATAAAGCAAGACAGTCTTTATTGCCGTCCTCATGACAAACATTCTAC
Source organism: Chionoecetes opilio (assembly GCA_016584305.1). Lineage (NCBI taxonomy): Eukaryota > Metazoa > Arthropoda > Malacostraca > Decapoda > Majidae > Chionoecetes > Chionoecetes opilio. Next base: position 133,078 of record JACEEZ010010149.1, on the reverse strand, counting down.
ACACGTCTCATATAAATACATATTATACTTTCTATTTATTCTTTCTATACTTTATCTATACTTTCTATATAATTTTTCTGCATCATATTTACTAAAAATGATAAAAATCTACCCCAGATATTCACATAAGTCATAAGATGTACCACAATTTATTTAAGTTACTAAGGACTCGTACATCTGGCAGCACGGCTCGTCTCGGTGCGCGGTACTTGGCGGCGGTACACAGTATCATGTTATCGTACTGTAGTCACTTCCCTTCCTTCCTTCCTTCACACACACACACACACACACCTCCATTTATCCTGTCTTGATAACGCAAAGCAAGAGTTATCCATCTTAGGTGTAATCCTGAACAGAGACAGAGGGACGAGGAGGAGGAGGAGGGGGAAGGAGGCAAGCAGGATAAATCAGGAAGGAAGAGAGATTGCTATGGAGGGGACGAAGAGGAGAGACAGAGTGTGAAAAATTAAGAGAAAGGAGGAAAGGACACAGAGGAAGGAATTAGATGTGGAGGAAAAGGAGAGAGAGGACTTTTCTCCACTCATCTTCCTTGTGTGTGAGAGAGAGAGAGAGAGAGA
>JACEEZ010010149.1:85000-127500 GCA_016584305.1 Chionoecetes opilio | reverse complement strand
AGGCTGTTTGCTTTAACTAAACTACACTAACTAGATAATAAGAGAGAAAGGATAGGAAAGTAGAAGGCTCCTCCCCATCCACCCATCCCTCCAGCCGAAGTTGGCCGGAAATGAAGTGATACCATGGAGGAGGAGGAGGAGGAGGAGGAGGAGGAGGAGGAGGAGGAGGAGATGGAAATGGCAATAATCCCATCAGTCTCCTCTCACTCATAGTTAAGGTTGGGTCATTTAGATGCGAGATCAATACACATCATAAACGTGAAGCAGTTAGAAGGAACTACTGCGAGACATGATTCTGAAGCACTCCTACTCGAACCCTGAATCCTTATTAAAACCTATATAGTTAGTCAGATATAGTTATTTAGTTATATGTTAGTTAGTTATAGTTATCTTGACGGTGTACTTCATCTATAAACCAACAGAAAAACAAAAGTAAATAGCTGAGAGGTCTTTTCCCACACTCTTTGTACTTATGCACTCCTATGAATCCCACTCAAACTGCCTATAAACTTAAGAACATAAGAACATAAGAAAATTAGGAAGCTACAAGAGGCCGTGAAACCTACACGAGATAGTTCCTGTTACTGAACACTACCTACATCCACCTTTCATCCCCATCCATGAATTTATCTAGCTTCATTTTAGAGCTCCCTAATGACTCCGCACTAACTACCTGTCTACTGAGTCCATTCCAACCATTTACCACCCTATTTGTGAACCAGTTTTTCCCTATTTCTTTTTTAAATCTATGTTTATCCTTTAGCCTTTTCCTTTTAAACTGTATCAATTTCTTCATATATATATATCAGCATAAACGTATAAAAGCAGCCACTGTGAACCTCAATAAATCCCTTTGAACATCAATTGCATATCTTCTTTAACTCCAGAACCATTTATGTATCAAATATCTTTCTTTTTGGGAATAAATACAACAGAAAAAATTAAGAAAATGCAATACAAAATATAGTGTTATAGTTATCATTACTATTTCATCATTCTTATTGTTATTTCTATCATTATTATCATCTATAATAATATAATCGAAAGTGTGTGTGTCTGTGTGTGTGTGTGTGTCCGTTATAGGTTCCGCCCCCCGTGGCGCAATCCCATCATATGGCACAATTTTGGAACCAGGTCGACCAGGGGAAGGTTTTAAGGCCACTTTGGGGATGATCCGATCACTTTCTTTTTTTTTTTAGCAGCCTATTAGCGAAAATTGTGAGAAAAAAAAGTGGGTTGCGAGAATTGAGGAAACCTTGATGTAGGGTGATGGGTAATGAGTGAATGGGTGGGGTGATGGGTAATGTGTGTGGGGTGATGGGTGAGTGAATGGGTGGGGTGAGTGATGTGGGGGTGATGGGTAATGGGTGAGTGAATGATGGGGGGTGATGGGTAATGGGTGAGTGAATGGGTAATGGGTGAGTGAATGGGTGAGGGTGATGGGTAATGGGTGAGTGAATGGGTGGGGGTGAATGTACATGTGAGTGACATGGTGATGGGTAGAAAGGTTAATAGGGTGATGAAGGTTGGGGGTGATATGAATGGGTTGGCGTTAAGTACCATACATTTCTACATCCATGACTTCAGGAAAGTTCAGGAGGGCTATTTGCGAGAGTCTGTGTTGGTATGCGAGGTACACATATAGCCCTCGAGGAGCTACCACAAATTCCGCCGAGGCGACTTTTCGGCTAGTTCTATTATGGTATCATCATTATCATCCACATTCCCTTTGCATTAAATCATCACTCTTTATTCATTGCTTATTATTTATTACTTATTTGTAGTATTTGTAGTATTACTATTACTATTATTATTTATTATTATTATTATCATTATCAATTTCACCGACGTCTGGGAGCCTTAGCGCGCTTAAAGGGGGTTAGGAGGAAGAGGAGGAGGAAGAGAGGGAAAAGAAAGAGTGAAGGGAAGTGAGGGGAAAGGGAGAGGGGGGAGGAGGGGAGAGAGAGAGGGGGAAGGAGGGGAGAGAGAGAGGGGGGAGGAGGGGAGGGAGGGAGGGGGAAGGAGAGGAGAGAGAGAGGGGAGGAGGGGAGGGAGGGAGGGGGAAGGAGAGGAGAGAGAGGGGGGAGGAGGGGAGAGAGAGGGGAGAGTGGGAAGGCTTCGAGGTTAAAATTGCTGGATTCTGTGGATTTGTTCCTCACTTTCCCCTCTCTCTCTCCTCTCTCTCTCTCTCTCTCTCTCTCTCTCTCTCTCTCTCTCTCTCTCTCTCTCTCTTCTCTCTGATGACCGAGGGTGAAGAGAGGAAGAGAAGAGGGGAAATGATGGAAGAGAGAGAGAGAGAGAGAGAGAGAGAGAGAGAGAGAGAGAGAGAGAGAGAGAGAGAGAGAGGGGAGAAGACGGAGAGAGAGAGAGAGAGAGAGAGAGGAAAGGACATTTATTAAATACTTAAAGGTACAAAAATAAAAATGAAAGAGAAAAGAAAAGGGAGACAGAAGACAAGACAACAAAGTGATTCGATTTGAACAAGAATAAATACAAAAACAACAGCAATGATAAAAAAAAATTATGATAACAAGGATGAAAAATAACAGTGAATATTATATCCTCATAATATCATTGGTAAACAACTCGCTCTTGCTAACAGTATTACATTGATATAAAGTGAAAAAGGCATAATTTCTTTAGTTACTTCTATATATTGAGGATAATGACACTTGCTGAGAGAGAGAGAGAGAGAGAGAGAGAGAGAGAGAGAGAGAGAGAGAGAGAGAGAGAGAGAGAGAGAGAGAGAGAGAGAGAGAGAGAGAGAGAGAGAGAGAGAGAGAGAGAGAGAGAGAGAGAGAGAGAGAGAGAGAGAGAGAGATAGAGAGAGAGAGAGAGGAGAGAGAGAGGATGAGAGGAGAGAGAGAGGAGAGAGAGGAGAGAGAGAGAGAGGAACGCGGCCAAAACTATGAGAGAAAAGTGTATCGAGTGGTTGTGATGATGATGAGGATGATGAGGATGATGATGATGATGATGATTATTATTATGGTAAGGAAGACGAGAACAATGACTACAACGATGACAATACCGACGAAGACCAAGACGAGATACACAGATAGAAGAGGACGCGGCAGAGATGGAGAAGAAGGAAGAGGAGGAGGAAGAGGAGAAGGAGGAAAAGGAGGAAGAAGAGGAGAAAGAGGAAGGGCAGTATGGAGAAGGAAGATGAGGAGGAAGAGGAGGAAGAGGAAGCGGCAGCCATGGAGAAGGAAGAGGAGGAAGAGGAAGTGGTAGCGATGGAGAAGGAGGTAAGAGGAGGAGGAAGAGGAGAAGGAGGAAGGGCATAAGGACGTAAACCCAAGTCAGAGGCTCTCACGTTACAAGGGTAATTTGGGCCGTTGCTCCAGGTATCGCAGTGAGTACCAGGGGCAGGGAGGAACAGGCCCCGGCAGGTAGACTGAGCCTCCACCTGTCTACCTGGAACTCCACCTGTCTATCTAGGAACCTACCTGTCTCATATTAACAGGTGAAAAAGAAAGAATCTCATTCAACCTAACTGGGCAATAGTTGGACAGGGTTTTTTCACCACAAAGAACTGGTCAAGGGTAAAAAAAAGAGGTAGCCTGCAGGTTAGGAACGCCACCTGTCTCCTTTTAACAGGTGAAAAAGAAAGAACCTCAATCAACCTACCTGGGCAATAAAATAGCTAGACAGGTAAATAAAAGGGAATCGTCTAACTCACCTGGCTGTAGATACCTCCTCCTCCTCCTCCTCCTCCTCCTCCTCCTCCTCCTCCTCCTCCTCCTCCTCCTCCTCCTCCTCCTGCCTCCTCCACTACCTTAGAAAAATGGGAGACGAAAAGAAGAGGATCTGATCTTCAATACCTACATATCATATGGTAATAAAGGAGGAAATACCTGTATTTACCTGGTAATGAGGATATATGGCACTTGCAGCTGTACTCGCCGCACGTTAAGTTGGCGAAAATGGGACCCCCTCACTCCCCCCTTCCGAACGCACGGGATTGGCTGAGGTGTTGGGTGTTGGGTGAAAATGCCTTACTCCAAGTTCCGCCCTAAAGCCCCAACACCCAACACCTCAGCCAATCCCGTGCGTTCGGAAGGGGGGAGTGAAGGGGCCCTCTTTTCGCCAACTTAACGTGCGGCGAGTATATCTACACCTGGCTCATGGTAAGTGGAACCTTTGTTGTAGCATTGCCTTAAAGGGGAGTGACGCAAACACTACACTCTCAGAAATGAGGGGTATATTAAGGGTAGAATTGTTACATCGCACCATCACTACCCTTTTTATACCCTATGTCCAGGCTGGAGGGTAGATGCTGCTGATTATACCCTTCATCTACCCTTTATCTACCCTTTTTAGACGAGAGGGTTGAGAAAGGGTACATTTGGGGTTTGAAAAGGGTATATTTAGGGTTGCAAAAGGGTATATTTGTAAGGGTAGCAGTATTTCATCACTATAAACACCCTTTTTCTACCCTTTTCCTACCCTTTTTTTCTAAGAGTGTACATGAAGCTTCGCACTCCAAGGACCACTCATAAACACCTCCTCGAGACCTGTGAGGAGTACGAATAGACGGATAGATACAGGAATAGATCGATTGTTGATAGAGAGGCATAGATAGATGTATGATTTGATAGAGATAAAGCTGGATAGACACATATTACACATATATATTACATACATACATGCATACATAGGCAGAAAGACAGAGAGACTAGTAAAGGGAAGAACTCAAGCAAGAATAAATAGGTTAGAATAGGTTAGAAAAGGTTAGTATGAAGAATGATAGATAGATAGATAGATAGATAAGAAGACATGTAGGCAGGTTAGGGATGAGATATATATATATATGTAGACATCAATAAATGAAAATAGCTAACTTCTCAGAAACACACACACACACACACACACACACACACACACACACACACACACACACACACACACACACACACACACACACACACACACACACACACACACACACACACACACACACACACACACATACATACATATACACATACACACACACACATCAGCGGCCTTGTTTGTGAGGTATACACGAGAACATTTTAGACGGGCTATGAATGACTCTTTGATGTTGTTGATGGCAGATGCTGTCGCCACACCGCCGCCTCCTCCTCCTCCTCCTCCTCCACCACCTCCTCCTCCACCTCCTCCTCCACCACCACCACCTCCTCCTCCTCCTTGCTGGCGCCAGAGTTCAACAAACATGGAGATTAACCTTTGACTAGCAAATCGCAATGGCTTCAATCAGAACAGCGTCTGTGATTCATTTGCAAGCATTCACCACATAACGAAGTATTGTGGCCACATTACGAAAAGCCCCTCCTCACTGCCCTTCTCTCCCTTCCTCCCCTTCCTTCCCCTCTTCACCACCCACCTACTTGCCCTCTTTTTCCCGCTTGAGCGATACATTTCCTCTAACTCTTCGTTTCCATATATGTTCATCTTTAGAGAACGTGTCAATTGAGTTCTGTCCTGTTTTCAAGATGGAACGCTACGCTCGAATGCCGTGAAGATAATCCCTCAACACACCGTCACGACACCATTGGCTTGGATTTCTTGCGGCGAGAATGAGGTCATGGCACCGGGGAGGAGGAATGGAAGGGTGATGATGGAAGGGTGGCGATGGAAGGGTGGCGATGGAAGGGTGGCGAGTGATCCCTTCCGCCACGCATCGGTCAGTCTGTGCAAGTTCTCAAATTATGTCAAGATTACAGGATGGCAGCGGCGTTCCTTCGTGCGTGGAGACTTCCAGGAGCCACTCAGGTCTCCCGCCTGGAGATTGTATACGGAGGAAAAGTGGGAAAAAGACCCCAATTAATCCTCAATTGAAGCCAGCGTGATGCGTGGTAGGGATGGAGGAAGGAAGGGAAATAGGGCCAGTTTCTCATCTTCCTCCTCCTCCTCCTCATCTTCCTTATCCTTCCTTCTTCCTCTCGTGTCTTTATTCGCTTATCTCAATTTCCTCTTCGTATTTTTGTCTTCCTCCTATTTTGGTGTCTTTTTTCCCCTCCTCTTCCTTCCTATTCCCTCAATTCACACTTTTTTCCACTAGAGGAAGAGGCCAAACGAGAAGATGCCATTGGTATTATTAACTCCCTACACTCTCAGAAATGGGGGGTACATTAAGGGTAGAATTGTTACATCGCACCATCACTACCCTTTTTAAACCCCATGTCCAGGCTGGAGGGTAGACGCTGCCGAGTATACCCTTTATCTACCCTTTATCTACCCTTTTTAGACGAGAGGGTTGGAAAAGGGTATATTTGCGTTGATCCGAAAGGGTATATTTGTAAGGGTAGAAAAAGGGTAGCAGTATTTCATTACTACAAATACCCTTTTTCTACCCTTTTCCTACCCTTTTTTTCTAAGAGTGTAGTGAAGCTGAATGATACTTGGTTCTTATATAGTGGTCCTTATTTTGTGAGTGGCCGGAACTTTGTAACCTATGACACATTTTGCCCCATAATAAACGGACATCTTTTTATCTTAAGAACATAAGAACATAAGAAAATAAGGAAGCTACAAGAGGCCGCGAGACCTACACGAGGTAGTTCCTGTTACTTAACTTTAACCCCTTCACACCCAGATCTTTCCTTTGCTATATAAAATCGTTTGTTGTTAGCCATGAAATAACAAAAAGTAACTTAATATACCAAATAGAGTTAGTGGACAAGGATACTAAACAGGTCATATCTATAAAACATTACTGATATTCATTAAAATCGTCTAATGGTTCCCAAATTACAATGGAAATTATGTTCTGGGCCTCAAGGGGTTAACACTACCTACACATCCACCTTTCTTCCCCAGCAAATCTTACATGCATTCATAGCTTGTAGAAGTGTTGTTAATTAATCGTGTTGGGAGATTATACAACACTTAAGCTGGTGAATGAAGATGAATAATACAATGGTGAATGAAGATGAATAATACAATGGTGAATGAAGATGAATAATATAACAGTACGTAGAGATTTGCAACGAAATTATTCTACTAACAACATTCACTCATAGCAAAACTTTTATGATGAAATTCAATGACAATCGATGTTCATTAGGCAGGCAAGATATAAATTGGCGTTTGTAAGCATTCAGGAGTATACATATAAATCATAAATGGAATGATCCGAATAAGTTTCTCTCTCTCTCTCTCTCTCTCTCTCTCTCTCTCTCTCTCTCTCTCTCTCTCTCTCTCTCTCTCTCTCTCTCTCTCTCTCTCTCTCTCTCTTGGTAAATTAGGCTGATCCGAAACGAGCCAATTATAGCAGAAACCTCCCATGATCCCTTGTAATGGCTGATCAAATTCCGGCAATCTGTATCCCTTTTCTAAGCCGCCTCCTTATTTTTTAGCCCTTTTTTTTCTTCTTCTTCTTTGAGGTTTCTCGTTTTCTGTTGCATGTCTGAAGGAGAGACTGCGCGTATAACCTTCATCCTTCACCACCACGAGACAAGGAATAACCACAACATTTACCCATAGCCCCCACCATAGCCCCCACCATCACCGCCCCCACCGCCGCCGCCGCCAGCAGGGGAGGGTTCCTGGCGGCAATATAATCCTCGTTAGAGATAACGACTACACACCAGGTCAAGTTTCATCATCAGCGGCCCGATGGCGACGCAAACTAGATATTTCGACGCCAAGAGTGTTGAAGTTCGAGGGGGGAGTCACTTGATGTGTCTGTCTGATTTCTGGTGGTGGTGGTGTCGGTGTTTGTGTATGTGTATGTGTGTGTGTGTGTGTGTGTGTGTGTGTGTGTGTGTGTGTGTGTTATGTGTGTGTGTGTGTGTGTGTGTGTGTGTCTGTGTCTGTGTGTGTCAAGGATCGATGGCTGCTGTGATAGTCTTCAGCGCTGAGTCGTGAGTGTTGATATGGTCTCCAAACAGCCGTCCAGCATCAGGTGGTGTAACATAACATAACCATTCCCTTCACCTGATGGAGGTAAACCCGGATGTGGTGGGAATGAATGTTTTCATCCATCAAGGCTCTCAAAGCAGAGACTGAAATGAGTGCTGTGGCAAAATGCTGTTTAACGAGCTGTTCTCAGTGCGCTGTGACGGCCGTTCCTACCGACCTCGCTTACCAGCCAACGAGTTTTCGATAATATGATATTGGTAATGATTCCCATCACTTGACATCATCATTATAGGCTTCACTTCCCTGAAACATTAAATTAATTGGCAAATACTGATGTCAGCAAAAGTTAGAGGATGGAAAGATAACGTGAAAGTAAGATCAAGAAGAAAATAGGTACTCGGAAAAGAACTGTTTCAGAATGATGCGTGCATATGCTTTTTCATCATCTCTCCGTAAATTACAGTAGTGTTACCTATGATAATAACTATTGATAGCGATAATAATGAGCCACAAAGGGCAAGCGTTGATCATTCACCACAGCTACAGTCCGCCAGTCAGTGCCTCGCTGGCTTTCCCTCCCTTCTACAGGACACGTGTTGAAATTTGAACGTTGATCCTCAATGGACCCTGAACGACTGTTTCTTAATGAATTAATTAATATGTAAAAAGGTCAGCGCTGATCACCAGAACCGCCCCAAGCCTTTATGGGGCCCTTAGCAGAATTTTCATTTTTGCCCCCAACCCCAATGCAAGCTCTCTTTTGTAGTGAGACATTTCAAGCGTTCTTAGGGGTCCCCTGACGGCCATGGGGCTGGGCTCTAAGCAGCCGCTTGGCTCGATTATGCCTTGGGCTGCCTCTGCTGATTACCATGGCGTTTTAGGACACCTCTACACCTTTTCACTCTCAAATTAAAACAACTGAACTTCAAATTAAAACAACTGAACTTCAAATTAAAACAACTGAACTTCAAATTAAAACAAGTGAATCTCAAATTAAAACAGCTGAAGTTTAAATGAAAACAACTGAAGCTTATATTAAAACAACTGAAGTTTAAATTAAAATAACTGAACTTCAAATTAAAATAACTGAACTTCAAATTAAAATAATTGCATTTCAAATTAAAAGAAAAAATGTATCTCTTATATTTTGAAACTCATTTGTTTTATCATGAAGTTCTTTTGTTCTAATTTGAGAGTGAAAAGGTGTATTATGAAAACCCCCAGAAAAGTAACCTATTTCTTCCTGCAAACTTTTTCTTATCTTTACCAGAGTGCTGCCAGCAAAGGGAAGAGAGGGAAAATTTTTTTTATGAAAAGATATAGCTACCATTCTTTTAAATATTTTTACACAGCATACTACATAGATAAAGCAACACAGGATGAAGTAACGTATAGCTATTCCGTGTATGTTAGTACACATACTGGAGTTATACAAAAGAAAACAAAAGTTACATTTTAGGCACTCAAAATTTTTGGCACTCAAACATTTTTGGTACTAAAAAAAATTTGGCACTCAAAAAATTTGACACTCAAATTTTTTTGGCACTCCAAATTTTTTGGCACTCCAAATTTTGGGTACTCTAAAATTGTTGGCACTCCAAATGTTTTGGCACTCAAAAAGAATTTGGCACTCAATATTTTTTGGCACTCCAAAATTTTTCTTCCTACCAGCGTCAGTGTCACTTACTAAAATGTATTGAATTTGCCAGGTTGGTCTATAATACCTAGCTCTACCGACAAGAAAAGTTATATAAAGCGAATGCCGATACAAAGGTTCTCCTTCCCTGGCCGCTTCCCTCCCCAAGACCCAGACCCAAACCAAGGCAGGAGCGTCAACAACACGTCGTGCAGCTGACTCCTGCACGATGAGTTCCTCCCTCAGGTGTTTCCTGGGAAGCTGTCACCTATGGTACCCTGTGGGCCAGACATCAGTGTCCATCCTGGGAAGTCAGAGTGTCAGGTAGGTGTTCAAGGGACAGGTGAGGCCAGGGTTTATAAAACTCGCCGATGGGAAGTCTCGCCGAAACATCAACCGAGAACTTCGCCGCCGTGAACATTTTAACCTAACCTGGACATTGGCACCTAACTGATCAAGCTATTGCTTGAGCTTACTTGGTTTACTTGGTGTTGTTGACAAGCAAGGCCTCACAGCCGTGGTGCTTCCAGTCCTGGCGTCTCTATCTAACGGCCACCTGGTCCGGTATGGTGTTGGATTACAAGTCACTCCGGTCCCTAGTCACTCCGGCCCTCCGTTTTTTTTATATCTAGATTAACATTAAAAATGTACACACTTCATGGGCTCGAACACGCAAACACGTACACTCAGCTCTGGGAGGCCGCAGTGACTAGGGTTGAACCTCTGAGAGGTCGGAGTGTCTGGGGCCGGAGTGACTTGTTCCCTGGTGTTGTAGGTTCTACGGTAATAATGGACGAGAGTTTCACGTACGTTTTCAGAGACACCAACTATTTTTTCTTGGCCTACAATAGGTGCTTGTTCTAATGGTGCTAGTTTTATTTTGCGCAAACCAAAAACAAAAAAAAGTATATTTTGTGGTTAAGATTAGGTTAGGTTTCTTTAAAACCTATAAGGTTAGGTTAGGTTAGGTTTCATTAAAACAAGGTTAGGTTAGGTTTCATTTTTTTTCCATTTTTTTTTTTTTTTTTTTTTTTTTTGCGCAAAATAAAACTAGCACCATTAGAACAAGCACCTATTGTAGGCCAAGAAAAAATAGTTGGTGTCTCTGAAAACGTACGTGAAACTCTCGTCCATTATTACCGGTCCTACACTTGGCAGTGTTTCCCGGTGTAGCGATCTCACCAGCTACCCTTGGCCCAAGTAGCTACACCTCACAAATGCGCACTGAAACACTGCTCCCTGGGTGAATAGTTGTTTGACAATGTATACCAATTCTGATCCTGGGTAAAAACGTGGTGGAAACAGTGAATGTAGAGTAGTAATTAAAGTAGAACATAGAACATTTCAAGCGAATGTGCCCTTGCCCCGAACACTACGTACCCTCCCCTTATACTGAAACACTGCTCCCTGGGTGAATAGTTGTTTGACAATATAGTACACGTATACCAATTCTGATCTTGGGTAAAACGTATATATTGTCAAACAACTATTCACCCAGGGAGCAGTGTTTCAGTATAAGGGGAGGGTACGTAGTGTTCTAGGCAAGGGCACATTCGCTTGAAATGTTCTATGTTCTACTTTAATTACTACTCTACATTCACTGTTTCCACCACGTTTTTACCCAGGATCAGAATTGGTATACATTGTCAAACAACTATTCACCCAGGGAGCAGTGTTTCATTGCGTATTTGTGAGGTGTAGCTATTCGGGCCAAGGGTAGCTGGTGAGATCGCTACACCGGTACTGGAGGTTCATCCGGCACTGTCCGTAGTATCTTGTCCAGACCATATTTAAACGTGTTGATAGAGCACCCTGTGATGTTTCTCACATTTTTGGGGAGGCTGTTGAAGATTTTGGGCCCTTCATGAGCCATGAGCTATTGAGATTAAATTCACGGTTTTACTTAACCTTACCTAGCCCCTTGGCCCCCAGTAGTAATCCATTAATTTGATACCTGACCTAGGCTGTGCTGCCTCCTCAATGGGTTCCTTTATGACAGTAGGTAATGGGTAGTTGACAAGGCTGGTGCCTCAGGGAGCCTTGTTGCATCCACAAAAAATCATGGAGGGCCTCTTTCGGGATTTTTTTTTTATTTTAAGGACTCCCCTTACAGGGTCTTCCCTCATGGAGACAGGCTGTCTCAGGATCAGGAGAATTTGAACCTATGTCCTTTCGGACCTCATAGGCTTCTCGGTTATGAGCCGAGCGTGTTCACCGCTACACCACCGGGCCGCACGCCTGGTCTTAGTGCTATGCTGAAAGTAGAATCCTCTGACTTACAATAGACTTAGCCATAGATGAGTGAGGTGGAGATGAGCGTTGTGTTGAAATCCAGGCAAATGTATGTATGTTTCCATCACAGCTTCCCTTTGCCTTACCTTAGGCCACCAGGCCACCGTCTTGTCTCATCATGCTTATCTCACAGAGTTTGTTGTCTTTCAGGTGGAGAAAGCCTCGCTGGGTGCCAGTTGCACCAAGTAGAGAATTTCGGATCCCCGAGAGGACAAAACCCCGCCAGAGGAACTCCGTGAGCTGAAGCGTCTCAATGACAACTACAAGACAATGATGAAATCCGTCAGGTGACTCCCTCCGGCTGGCTTTGTGTTGTTGCTGTGTAGGGCTGCTGAAGGACCTTGTTACTCTGTGAACAGTCATGGAGAGGGAGTTTATAGTTTTACTGGAACTTACTGAACCTGAACCCAATGAAATTACACACACACACACATACACACATTTTTATTTATGAATCACATGTCGTAATTAATGTGGTTTCATAAAAGTCTTTGTTTTGTTCCCTCATTGATGCATTCATGATTGTCAAACTTATGTAATATAATGATCTCCTTCTGACACTTTTTGACTTGTAATGCGGGTGAAAACCTTGTAACCCGGGAGCCTTCCTTCACAGGCAGCACCTGCGGCAGGAGGGCATCAGGTTGGCGGACACCTCGGAGCTGGCGATGCAGCAGGTGGCGCAGGAGGAGGAGGAGCACCAGCAGCTCATGGAGTACAACAGACAGGAGAACCTACGCGTGGCAGCGCTGAGGGAGGAGAGGTGAATGTCTGGCTGTTTGTCTAATATAAGTCAAGCTCGTGCTGATTTACTTAGAGAACTTTTTTTATCCAGATCAGTCAGTCATGGATATTCATTGCTCTCACCACAAGCGTATGTGTGTGTACAACGATGTACAACGATGGGATGAGGGTAGAGAGTTTGTATCCCTTCCTCCGGTGTTGCTATCTGCCATGAAAACAAAAAGAAGGAATAATATAGTTTTTGTTATGTGCCTTTCCACTTGTTTGGGAGAAGGCCAATTGTACTGTACAATTTATTTTTTTCCCGCATATGTAAGTCTATCACAGTGTAGTTGTATAGCATGTATGGAAATGTATAGCATAGTAGTGATATGTCCTTTATTTTTAGAACTCCTCATAAGGCTATTGGCGTTCTTTCCTGTGAGTGATCCATGGGTTATGCTCCTTGGCCTGGAAATAATATGATTGAAAAGACATCATGCATTTGTGGTTCCCAACTACTATAATGAATAATGTAGATTACTCTACATGGTAGTAGCAACAGTTACTGAATATGAGGCATTCATAAAGAAACCGAACTCCTAGTGAGTGTGATAATCTGTTTGTTGTGTGTACTTTTAGGTTGATAAGAATGTTCCAGTTACTAGACAGTACGACTTCTAGTGTTATGACATATGTGTAAACAAAAACACATACAGTATTGTGATATTTGGCAAAAACTTATATTAAATTTGTATTTTTGTATCTACTGACGTATAGTTTGAGTTTTTAGAGTAAATTTGTAGGAAAAAAATTCTTGAGTTATCTATACGTGGTAAAAGTTTTGGCGTGTGATTCCACCAGCAGCCGATGATGCCAATGCCCCTGGCTGTGCTGCCTCGGCTCGTGGCTTTATGGTGGCTCGGGAAGCAGCACTGGAAATAAGCATAGTTTTCCAGTTACTATGCCTAACTATAAGTACAAGAATTTCCTATGCAAATTATTGGTCAAGGAAATCATGGTAATTGAAATGCTGCAAATCATAGAGATGGAAATACTGTTTGTTCCACGAAATGTTCTCCATTTGATCAAGTATTAAGCTGGTATCAAGCGTGACCCATTATCTCCCTGGAGGCACCTCATAAGCCACCGAGACCTCAGACCAGGCAAGATGGTATCCACGATTTTACATGCTCTCTTTATATTTAGCACTAGAAGCAATATATAGCATTTGTATATCACCTACGTACAGCATTTATAGCACTTCTTAGCAAAACAATGCAGAGTGAGTTGCCCTGGTATACATATAAAAGTCCATCCTGTCTGTCCCTCCCTCAGGGTTCGCAAGGAGCATGAGGCTGAGATAACGCGGGTGGAGGCGTCCCTGGTGAAGCAGGCCCAGATGGCGGCAGCAGCAGAGGAGGAAGCCTTGCGCCTCATCAATGAAACACAGGTGAGTAGGACCATTGTTGATGCCTTGCAGGGTGTGGCACTGGCTGGCTCTGTGCAGGGACCTCCAGCAACAGGGGAAAAACTGGTTTACAAATAGGGTGGTAAATGATTGGAATGGACTCAGTAGACAGGTAGTTAGTGCAGAGTCATTAGAGAGCTTTAAAGGGAGGCTAGATAAATTCATGGATGGGGATGAAAGGTGGATGTAGGTAGTGTTAAGTAACAGGAACTACCTCATGTAGGTCTCACGGCCTCTTGTAGCTTCCTTATTTTCTTATGTTCTTATGTTCTTATGCAACAGTCATGATTTGAATGACCTGTATTACCTCAGTATCAATGGCTCTTAACATGTTAGCATATGTCAGACTTCTGGATTCTAGATTTTGCCACACTGTTTTAATTCAGTTGACCTGTCCCTTTTATGGGTAATGTTATTTATTTTTTCTGAATGTCTGCATGAAAGAAATCGTAAGTAATGTAATTTAGCGATACAATAACTATAGGATTCAGAGAGAAAGGTTAATAGCCTCCGTAGTGATAGTTCTAGGGTGATAGTAATGGTACAGGAGACTAGCGGAGGAAGACGGGGCACTGGACTGTGTAGAGGCTGTAGGGAGACAGGTAGGAGGCAGAAAGAAGCATGAACCTCACAAAAGTGTACTAAAACACTGTGTGGAGAAATAGACACAAATTTAGGCGTTAATTGGTGTAAAGACCAGAAATTATCCTATAGGCATAAGTTTTACACGTGAAATCAGTTCAGTTCAGTTGTTGGTCAAGAGTCAGGCCTTTTTCAACGGCACTCCCTGACGTGTTTCTTCTTGCTGTCTGGGTCTTTAATTAGTTATCTTCTCTTATTCTATCTTATTAGTTTCTTTCTTTTTCTTTCTTCTTATTTTCTCTGGTCATCCAAAAACTGTTGATTGTTCTTTTTGCTTCTTCCACATTCCCATCTCCGAACAAATACTCCCCCACTATAGCCTCTTCCTCCTCTAGGTAAGGTTGTTGTAAATGGTTAAGTGAAGAGTTGACAAGCAGGAATGTTGATTAAGGAAACAAAAGCAACAAGGAAAATTGACTTATAGAGCTATCCAAAGCATCAGAGATTACAAGATGACTTATAGAGCTATCCAAAGCATCAGATGTTACAAGATGACTTATAGAGCTATCCAAAGCATCAGAGATTACAAGATGACTTATAGAGCTATCCAAAGCATCAGAGGTTACAAGATGACTTATAGAGCTATCCAAAGCATCAGAGATTACAAGATGACTTATAGAGCTATCCAAAGCATCAGAGATTACAAGATGACTTATAGAGCTATCCAAAGCATCAGAGATTACAAGATGACTTATAGAGCTATCCAAAGCATCAGAGATTACAAGATGACTTATAGAGCTATCCAAAGCATCAGAGGTTACAAGATGACTTATAGAGCGATCCAAAGCATCAGAGATTACAAGATGACTTATAGAGCGATCCAAAGCATCAGAGGTTACAAGAAGATGTGTGGGTGGCACCTGTGGGATGTGGTGATATGAGACTTAAGGTACACTTTGGATAGTGACGTGGGAACGAGGGGCCTGGGATGCAAGACTACTTTGCAATGATATAGAATAACGGCTTTTTGAATTTAGGATTGCCATCTATGTAGTAACTAACTTCTATTGTCCCATTTTCCAAGGAAGTTTTATTCATAATGACGTTTATTAGTATAGTATGCATTATCATCTTACCAACAAGCTAAATTATGAAAGCTTTCAAACCCACCTCTGCTATCTCAGATTAATAGTATGCGTACCTAATGGTGTAGTGGTTAGCACGCATGGCTCACAACTGACAGGTCTGGAAGGTCCAAGAGGACACAGGTTTGAATCCCTGACTGTGGAGAAATTTTTTTGGGTTGTCTCCTTTCATGCTGTAGCCCCTATTCACCTATCAGAGACTAGGTATGGGATGTAAGCCATGGAGTTGTGACCTCAAAATTGTAGCAGAAGTTGATGGTGCCAGTCCGTCACTCCTGTAGGTGTGTATTGACCTCCTTATAGCTTACAGGGCCTGAGCTATACTTGTTTATGTTTATCACATTTTTCCTTTAACTGATGCACTCTTTTTCCTGCCATCACTACTACTTATTGTCTTATATTCCAGTGTGTGTGTTTGTCATTCATTTACTCACGGTTTTACCTACGCGAGCTGTACTCAATGACCGCCACCTTTTTCCCTCCTGGAAAGAACTTAGAGCTCATAGTGACTGCTTTTTAGGTAATGGTGGGACCTTACACACTACACACACCCTATCCCCTTACTCAAGGGGTGTGCTGTCAGCAGATTCCACCCAGAGCAGGGCTTAAACCGCTGTCCTATTGTACAACAGGCATTGGCACATCCAATCAGACTGCACAGTGTGTGTGTGTGTTTTAGTTACCACAGTCTTGGTCACATGCTAGACTCGCGATCGCTAACCATTACCGTCGCGGTAGGGAGGTTAGAGCTCATAGGCCTGACGGGTAAGGCTGGGACCTCACACACACACACTTTAAGGGTACTCCGTAGTGTAGTGGTAGCACGCTCGGTTCACAACCGAGAAGTCCCGGGTTCGATCCCTGGGCGGAGCGGAGATAGATGGGCTATTTCCTTAATACCCGAGCCCCTGTCCACCCAGCAGTGAATGGGTACCGGGTGTTAGCCGGGGGTTTGTGACCCGCCTCCCGGGGTGATGGTTTTGGCCAACAGTAAGCACTAAGGATGAATGATAAAATGTAGCAATGGAGACGGGGCCATACGAGTGTAGCTCAGGGCCTGTAAAATACAACTAGATGAATACACACACCCCATCCCCTTGCTCATGAGGGACAGTAACTGCCCAATTCTGTCCGTGATAAACCTTAAAGGATTAAGTGGGCCATGTACCTACATCCTGCTGGATTGCAGTCAAGGATATTATCTACTAGGCTGACAGGCAGACGTGTGTGTGTATGTTTATGTCTGTGTGTGGACCCTTGTCGTGATAGACCAGAAATGGTCTAGGCCTCACCACCAAAGTTAGTAAACAGGCGTAAGGTGTGGGAAATCCGTCACCAGCACTTCAGATGACCCGTCCCTCCTCCCGCAGGAACTCGTCAAAACCTTCATCAAGCGAGAGGACCTGGAGCAAGCCATTGAAGCAGCCATGGAGGACCCCACTGATTACAACTTTGCCCTGGACCCGGACGGCCACGTCTTTAGGGGCCGCAACACCCGCCCTGAGGATGTGCCAAAGGAGGAATGGGAGAAGCTGGAAAGGGCAGCACAGATATGAGAAAAAATTGTCAGCCAGCTGTAGCATCCTTACCCTACTGCCAGCAGCTCTTGTGGACCACTTTGGCTCTTCCATATTGGCACTGCCGGATGGAGTGGTGGGTGAGTGGTGGTTGTACCCGTGTTGCTGGATAGGTGATGAGAGACAGATGGATCGCCATTCAACACTATATTGCCCAGAGTAATGCCAGTTTAAGGGTGACAGTCAGCTGTTTCAAATTGTAAAAAATTGTAAAAATGTGAACTAAGCTTAAAATAAAGGATGATTTTGTAGTCAAGGAATTTTTTTCTTATTTTTTTGTTTGCTTACACATATATTTATTGTAATGCATATCCTGTGGATATCATAGAAACAACCACAGCAGAAGTGTTTACTTTTTCCTGTGGTACTTATCTGGGCGCCCGAAGCCATTACCAGGTGCCGATGCCCTGCGAGGGAGTGGGGGTTTGATGCAGCGGATTGACCCCCAGGGTCTCTTCTTTGTCAGCCTCTGGGTGAT
Source organism: Chionoecetes opilio (assembly GCA_016584305.1). NCBI lineage: Eukaryota > Metazoa > Arthropoda > Malacostraca > Decapoda > Majidae > Chionoecetes > Chionoecetes opilio. The sequence continues at coordinate 109,745 of JACEEZ010010149.1, read as the reverse complement.
GCTCCCACAAAATAGATGCTGCCATTATCAAGCATATTATGGAATACTGCGCTGCACACAATCACACGCCAACAACACACCATGAAGGCCCTGTAGGAAGACCCGGCCACGGCCCTCTGCAGACCTGCGGGGCTGCTCGGCCGGCCAGGCTGAGGAACATCAACAACAACATGCTCCTGCTGTTTGAACCTCACGTCACTGCACTTCCAGGCTTGCTGCTTGCCTACATAGGCTCCCTGTAGTTCAGCCTTATCCAACAGCAGCCCTTTCCTGTACACCCAAAACTGAACCTTACACTTGACATTTTTTTCCTTCACATAATTTTTTTCTTCATTTTATTCATAGAAACAAACTACATATTTGGTGCTATATTCAGCTCCCTCCATCCACTTTGTCAACACTGAAAACACCCAGTGGCGGAACAAGGGCTGTAAACATGGGGGGGCACCTTAGTTTATTTATATATATATATATATATATATATATAATATATATATATATATATATATATATATATATATATATATATATATATATATATATATATATATATATATATATATATATATATATATATTATATATATATAACTATAAATATGATAATTTTATATCATTTAAATCACTAAATAATTAATTATTATATAATACTAAATACATGAGAAATTATTTAAATTAAATACATAGAGATATATGTATTTAAATACTAATATAATTTTACAATGTATTTAATATATAATATACATCAATTGGTCATTTGTAATACATTTCAAGTCACAAAACATAATTTTTACAATCAAAACAAAAATTATTATCTCTTTGATGGATTTAAATACAATCATTTGGTATTTAAAATTTCTCACCAAATTTTACATGTAAAAAAATAATTTCCTTGCAAATTGGGCAGCAGTCTGGCTCCTTAAATAAGGTTTGCCAATAAGTTGGGCCGGTTTATGGCAAATTAACTGATAAAAAAGTATTTACATTTATATATTAATAGTATTTAAATACAGTGTAATTAAATACTCATTAAAGTATTTAAATACATGACAACCAATGTATTTATAAATACGGTTATAAATACACAAATGTATTTAAATACTGTTTAGCTCTGATCATGTTACTATAGATCCAATAATAAGTATAAATTTTAGATTAACACTTGGTTAATTTGTCTCAATGTTACCAATTTATCTAGTTATTCAAATGAGGGGCACTGCCCTGAAATGGGGGGGAGGGGGGGGGCACGTGCCCCCCCGCAGTTCCACCACTGAAAACACCTCGGGTAACTTATCCATTAGGCCTCAGAGTGTTATTCCATGCCAGGAACTCGCCTGCCTAAATACTAAACTAATGAAAAAAAATTCAATAACTGAAAGCAAATGATTATAATGCAGTAGATATCTTTAAAAGTTTGAAAGAATATTGGATATGAATATGTTTACACAAAGACACCCTTCCATGTGTCATGAACACATGAGGCAGAATTAAAAGTGAGTCAGGACACCTGGTACAGCTGGAGTCGAGTGACGTCACAATGCGTCACGCAGCCTGCGCCACGCTGTCTTCACTGCCCCACTCAAAGGCCACTGGGTCAAGGTAACATAAGAAGGAAAGACATACTTCCACAAATTCCACTTGCATTATATCTTTAACGCCCTCATTCCTTAACCCCTTCACGCCCAGATTTTTCATTTGCTATGAAAAATTGTATGTTGTCGAGCCATAAAATTAAGAAAAGTAACTGAATATACCAAATTAGTTAGTGGGCAAGGATACTATACAGGTAATATCTATAAAATATTGCTTATATTCACTAAATATCGTCTAATGGTAGCCAAATTACAATGGAAATTACGTTCTGGGTCTCAAGGAGTTAAACCAAAAAGGGCATTCCAAGTGGCCCAGCCTGCCGTCCCCAGGGGGTCCCTCACAGGATGCCGCCAGGACTAGGCTACGCCACCCTCACGCCACGGGCGCGTCATTAATATTCATTACACCACGCGATGGCTGGTGAGGATCAGTACAATGGGCGTTTGTTAGTGAAGGTGAGGACTCTGCAGGGGCAGTCCACGATCGTGCAGACCTGGGGCCACCGCAGCGTGAGGCAGCTGAAGGTCCTGCTGTTCCGGGTGTGGGGTCTCTTCCCCGAGGACGTGCACCTCGTCTTCGAGGAGCAAACCCTGCAAGACGAACGCGCGCTGGGCTCCTACATCACCCAGGACGCCATGTGCACCCTCATCCTCGTGCCCCGCCTCAAGTCTGGCTTCTTCTAACTATCATTACGGTTAAGATTCGTTGTATCGCCCCTGCCATATCTCGCTTACTACCTTATGAAGGACTAACATTTTGTCATACACGTCTTCTGCTAACCTTCAAACCTCTTGCAAAGCTGTTACGTTGGTCAAATTCACGGACAAAACTTCTCCGTCTCTCTCTGTTCCACATCTGGGATTCCATGTAATTTCCCAACTTTTATTCCTTCTCCTCGCATGAGCTTAATACTGCATGGTATGGGTGAGTGCTGATCATTAGGCCTCGCACTCGTCAGCACATTACCACCTCGGGCACTTGTTCAGGCTATGCAGATCGCTATACAGTCCCGTGTTTACTATGTTTTCTATTATTTGATTTAGGTTCTGACAGACTTGATTCTCGCATTGTATGTGTGGGCGTGGCTGGGAGGATCGGTGCAGTGCATTTTTTAAGCAAATTTTTCTGGGCGACATTCTTTGGATATCCAGAAAGGTAGTAGGCATATCTGTTAAAATATGGTTTTTTGGATACATTATTTTCCCTCTTTCGTATGTTGTGTATAAATAAAGATCATATGCAGTAATAAGAGTGCACTTCTGGATCTAACACACACAGATACGATGAGCCATTGCATCCAGGAAGGATTTTATGAACAAATATCTTGTCGCCCAGTAGCTTAAAATTGTTCTTACTGGGCGATAGTTTTCCATCACTGGAAGACATTTTGGTCGCCCAGTTAGCATGTTAAAAAAATGCACTGGATCAGTGTGTGTGTGAGTGTTGGTGTGGGTGTATTGCCGCGATATGTTTGGCTATTCAGCATAATGTTCGAATTTCTTAATATTGTCAGTTCAATTTTTTAAGGCAGTGCACAGAAAATAGGGCGATGCTCACTTTGACGAAGGCCTCGGTAAGGTTCACGAACATGTGAATCTTTTTAGAAGGTCAAAAGTACCATCAACGCAACACCGATTATCTTTGTTTCTTCATTTTTGTTTGACACATTGATTATTATTGATCATACACATTGATTGGCTGCCGATGTGGAAGCTTTATTCGTAATATTCATCCTTAATCTACGAAATGTGTGATCAAATAAGTTTCTGCCTTTCCTTGAATATCTCAGTTTCGAAGCTTCAATGTCCTCTTTAATAACGATCAAGGTTCATAATCGACTGAAGCTTTCCATTTTGTTTCGGAGGACTGAGTCAGTGTGGCGCCGGTGGTCGTGAGGGTACGAGCTCGGGCGTCTTTCTCATCCCTTCAGGAGAATAAGTAAAACTGAACACTCCCTGCTGCCGCCCCATAGGATTAAAGGATCCCATCGCTTCGTCCCGTCATGAGACACCCCGGAGTGTGGCGGCTGAGTGTGTGTGTGGTGGTGGTGGTGGTGGTGGTGTGTGGCGGGGCTCCCTTGTCCCAGCACGGTCCTCACTCCTCCCCTAGAATAAGTTTCCCTTTTTTCTCCTCCCTCTTCTCTTCCTCGTCCTCCTCCTCTTCCCTATTACCTTCCTCCTCCTTCACCTCCTCCTCTACATTTTCGCCTTCGAAGGACAACTCGCCACAGAGGAAAGGCAGGATCGTCACCGAGACACAGACACAGTACAAGAGGAGTAAGCATTGTTACTTATGTATACAGAAAGGCTTTGGCGGAGGATTTATGTGTTGGTGCTTTGGACACAGGAGACTTAAATCAAGGCTCGTTAGATTGTTATTTTCACCAGAGAGTTAAGCTTATAATTGGGTGGATAGAACGATTGTCTTATCATTGTAGCTTCATTGTAGCTTATCTTATCTCTTGTAGTTTCCTTATTGTCTTATGTTCTTATGTTCATTGTGTGTGTGTTTCTCATGTCAGAGTATGAGGAAGGCATGCTGCGGTGTGGGACCAGCGGCTTGGGGTACCTGCCTGAGGAGCGGTGTGACAGGGTGGTGCATTGCCCGGACGCTGCCGATGAACGCGCCTGTCTCTGCACACAACTCATCCCTAAGAAATACTTGTGTGACAGTGTCTATGACTGCCCTGACCTCTCCGATGAGCTGGGCTGCGGCGGTGAGTCGTGAGTGACGCTGTAAGGGGGTCATATGTAGGAAGCTCATAGAAAGAATGTTTCTTAGAATCCAATAAGGTAAACAGAACACCTCATTGTGTAAGGAATACGTCCTATAGTCTATTTTTTTATTTGGTCAAAATGCGTAGGAAGCCGCCCCTGCCTGCCTTCTATGCTAGGGCATGATTGGTGCATGCCTCGTAGTCATCACACCATTCACAATATCTTCACTACTGACAGTGCGCGTGACCACTGGTTAGACTCTTCCTAAGAGGTGACCAATCAAAATCCTCTTAGTGAAGATTGCTCTTCTCCAGTGGTCACGCCTTGTTACGTAGTGAGATACTGTGATTGGTAATGATGATCGGATGACCATCAGCTGCCCCATTTAGAATAAAGGCAGAGGGTGGCTGCTCCTGTAGACCATTTTGACCATAATAAAAAAAATAGCCTAGTGTAAAATAATACCTGAATGAGTCTTATTACCAGAGTACCTAGTCACCAGAGTACCTAGTCACTCTATTACTGTTTTATCCACCCTCTGTCTATCCACCCTCTGTCTCTCCTTTTGCCCCTGCAGGGTGTGGGAAAAGATACATTGTGTGCTCTAAGAATAACACGACCAAGTGCGTGGCGCCGAGGAGGGTGTGTAATGGCGTGGCAGACTGTGACGACGGGAAGGACGAGGCTCTGTGTTTCAGGCTGACGCAATACCAGGAAGGGGAGGCGGTGAGTGGCTCTTGGCTCATGGGGGTGTCGAGAAACAATTAGAAAATAACACGATATCAAAGTCATTTTTATATGGCTTTATTTTGTTTCCATGTTAACTGATGAGAATAAAAGGAAACTAATTTGTTGTACTTAAAATTCAAACTTCCCCAGATGGAAGAGACCAATTCATTTGATTTAACCCCTTGAGGCCCAGAACGTAATTTCTATTGTAATTTGGGTACCATTAGTGTGTGATTAGACGATGTTCTGGTGAATATAAGCAATATTCAATAGATATGACCTGTTTAGTAGCTAACCTTGTTCACTAACTAATTTGGTATATTAGTTACTTTTCGTAATTTTATGGCTAACAACAGACGATTACATATAACAAAGGAAAGATCTGGGCGTGAAGGGGTTAAAAAGCAATATAATTACTCCTTCTAAGCAGCAGAGTGAACCAACAGTTACATTGGATTGAGTAGCGTAATACCCTCTGTGTGTGTGTGTGTGTGTGTGTGTGTCCTCAGAGCCACGCGATCGTGCTGAACAAGGGGTGGGTGGAGACGCGGGCCAGGGGTCGGTGGGCGCCAATGTGCGGCCACCTCAAGCAGGACCTCCACGACTTTGTGAAGAGGGTGTGTGACGAGGTGGTCGGCGAGGACAGGTGAGTGTGTTGCTTCTTTATTTTCTTTTTTACTTTATTTACATCTATTACAGTTTAAAATCAGCAAAAAAAAAAAAAACAAGGGATATAAATAGAAAAAAATAGAATAAGCAAAAATATATATATGAAAACAATTTGCTTCAGTTGATTCTAACATTGAAGGTTCATACCAGTTATGTTATCCTCTTGGTGTCACTAATTGTTTATGGATGACAAAGGTAACAGTCACCCGGTTTTTGAGAGATAAACAAGAGTGGTACGTTGTAGGCCATTCTCCATTCATGTCATTTTGATCAAGGTGGCATTCATTTAACCCCTTGAGACCCAGAACGTAATTTCCATTGTAATTTGGCTACTATTAGACGATTTTTAGTGAATATAAGCAATATTTTATAGATATGACCTGTTTAGTATACTTTTCGACTAACTCATTTGGTAAATTCAGTTACTTTTCGTAATTTTATGGCTCAACAACATACGATTTTTTATAGCCAAGGAAAGATCTGGACGTGAAGGGGTTAAAGTACTAAGCACGAGACAAAGTAATGAATCGTAGTCAAATTTGATATATATATTTTTGGGGGACATAATATTTTCGTGGTAGCTTCGTTTGTCCTCCAGATTAATGTTGATTCGTTTGATGTGCTAAAAAATATATAATCAATTTACTTTGCTACATGTGTTGTGTTGCCTACTGTTTATCATAATTTTACTCATGCTTCTTTTATACTGTAGTCTTTTTGCTATGTATAATTTTTCATACATGTTTTGCATACTGTTAATCATCATTTTACTTATTCCTTCTTTTAAACTGTCGTCTTTTTGCTATGTATCATTTTTCATACATGTTTTGCTTACTGTTTAACATCATTTTACTCATTCCTTCTTTTAAACTGTAGTATTTTTGCTATGTATAGTTTTTTTCTCTTACCAGAGCGGGCATTGATCAGTATGAGTATAAGTTCCTGAATGTCACAAGCGGGAACACGAAGAGGTGGGCTCACTTCCATAAAAACCGTATCGACGTGTCCTCGAAATGCAAAGGGTACGGCGTGAGTGTGACCTGTGGCGTGGTGACCTGTGACTACTCCTTCGGCGGCCGCTATCGAAGAGACACAGGTGAGTGAGGAGGAGGTGTTTGTATGTGTGTCTTCCTGCGTGTTTAGAGAGTTCAGAGAGAGAGAGAGAGAGAGAGAGAGAGAGAGAGAGAGAGAGAGAGAGAGAGAGAGAGAGAGAGAGAGAGAAATCAAGAGACAGAGAGACACAGACAGAGAGGGGAGGAGAGAGACGAGAGAGAGAGAGAGAGAGAGAGAGAGAGAGAGAGAGAGAGAGAGAGGGAGAGGGGGAGAGGGGAGAGAGAGAGAGAGAGGAGAGAGAGAGAGAGAGTTAAATAATCACACATTTTCAATCCTATTCACAGATGACAGAAGAAAACATAGAAGCAGAAAACGCGATTTGTACATGTACCACGAAACACGCGAGGAGGAGGAGGAGGAGGAAGGAAAGAAGGAAAGAGATGAGGATAAGGACAAGGAGAAAGGAGATAAGCCCAGGAGGAGGCAGAGGAGGGATCACGGGCCTTTGGTGGACATGAGGATAGTGGGAGGGAGTGACTCGCCTGCTTCCACCTGGACTTTCCTCGTGGCAATCAAGCGGAATGGCGTGTTCTTCTGTGGAGGCTCGCTGCTCTCCCCCCTCTGGGTCCTCTCCGCCGGCCACTGCGTCATCGAGTAAGTAGACATATTTTTTATTATATACATTAAGAGTACATATTTGAATACATATTTTTTATTATATACATTAAGAGTATATATTTGAATACATATCTTTTTATTATATACATTAAGAGTACATATTTGAATACATATTTTTTATTATATATATTAAGAATACATATTTTTTTTGTATAATTTGAAAGTACATATTTGAATACATATTTTTTATTAGACATATTAAGAATACATATTTGTTTTATTATATATATATTAAGAGTACATATTTGAATACATATTTTTTATTATATATATTAAGAATACATATTTTTTATTATACTTATTGAGAGTGCATATTTGAATACATATTTTTGTATTATATATATATTAAGAATAAATACTTTTAGCCTTATGTTATGTCTCAAGTGAAGTATTACAGAATGAGGTTACGTGGAAATACGGGAATATACTTGTGAATGAGGAAGGGAAGGTGTGTGGTGCTTTTGTCAATGTGTTTATTATCATTTTTACTCCAAATGTAGAGTGTTGTGTGTATTTTACTAATATATATTAAGAGGAATTTGATGCAATGTCCCTAGTTTTCATTTCTAGCTCATTTTCACCCTTGCATCTATGTAACACTTCAGGAATGTTTTCTATATACATGTCATAAATTTAATCGATGCATTTATTTTCTATATTTTTACTATAAATTGATTTTTTTTTCATCAAAGCACCCAATCGCTTTTTTTTTGCCATAATCTAGTACTTGCATTTTCATCCTAACACTCAATCACGTATTATGCAACCAATTTCCATACGTTTGTTTCATCATTAACTCAATCACACGTATTATGCAACCAATTTCCATACGTTTGTTTCATCCTAACACTTAATCGCGTATTATCTAACCAATTGTCTTATGTTTGTGCCCTCGAACAGACCTCAGGCGGCCCTATACGAGGTCCACGCGGGGATGCTGCGGCGCGACGCGTGGGCCCCTTACGAACAGTCCTCGCTGGTGACCCACATCCTGAAACACGAACTCTTCGACAATCACTATATCAGGAACGACATGGCGCTCTTCAGGCTGCAGACCCCGATGCACCTCAACCGGTATGTGTGGGAGGGAGACAGTACCGGATTGCATATTCACGTTCTCTGTGCCAGTATGCGATTTCCGAGTGAAGACGTTTGGCTGTAGCTCCGAAACTAACCATAGGACTTTCTCGAAAATAACCACATTGTGATTCCCACGCAATTACCATGTGTATATCCTCCCTGCAGGTGGGTGCGCCCCGTGTGTCTGGCCGAGTACCTGTACCCCGAGGAAGGCGACGTGTGTACCGTGGCGGGCTGGGGGAACCTGCAGGAGAGCGGCGAGGACGGTACGTGCGTGGTGGAGGGGCTGATTTTTTTTTTTCTTTTTTTTTTTTTTTTTTTTTTTTTTTTTATGTTTTTTTTTTGTTGTCCTGCCGTCAATTTTTGTCGCCTGTGTTATCATTGTCTGCCCTTTCTCGATGATTTTGTTTGTGGCAGGGATGTTTTCTTTAGGCCACTCGACGTCGAAGTTTGTTTTTCTTCGTCCTCTCCCGACGCCATCGAGCCTCCACTCCGCTCTCCCTCCCGATCGTCTCGGTGTTTTAATATTTGCCTCCTCTCTGTTGTTATTCCTTTTGTTTTGTGTTTTTGTTAATGCTCTCTCTCATTTTTTTTCTCTCTAATTTTTGTCTCTGTTTTTGTTCGTTTTGATTTTTGTTTGTGTTAATGCTCTCTCTCTCTCTCTCTCCTCTCTCTCTCTCCCTCCTCTCTCTCTCTCTTCCTCTCCTCTCTCTCTCTCTCTCTCTCTCTCTCCTCTCTCTCTCTCTCTCTCTCTCTCTCTCTCTCTCTCTCTCTCTCTCTCTCTCTCTCCTCTCTCCTCCCCCCCCCCCCCCCTTAACGTCCACTTCCTGTCTTTCATCTACTTCTATATATACTCTCTTCTTATCATATTTTCCCTCCTCCATTGTTTCTCATTTGCATCCTCTTCCCCTTCTTCCATTTTCTCTTATCAGCGTCAACTTTATTTACCCCCTCTCTTTTTCCTCTTATTTATTCCTCTCTCCTTATTCCTCATTCTTCTATCTCTCATTCCTTCCTTATGTCCCCCATTTTACCATTACGCTTTTTTTTCCTCACTTGTCTTCCTTAACAACCATATTCCTTGCTCACTTTCCTATCACCTCTACTTTATAGGACTTACTTTACTCCCCTCTTCTTAGCTTTAATCTTTTTTGTTTTCTTCTCTCTCATCCTCACCAGCACTCATTCACTTCCTATCTTCCCTGACAGTTATATTCCTCGCTCCCTTGCCTATCAATCTATCACCTATACTTTATATGACTTTACGCCCCTCTACTTACTTCATCCACCTTCTCTTCTTTCTCTTCTTTCCCCTTTTCCCCTTTTCCCCTTTTAGCCTTTTTCCCCTCTCTCATCCACTCAAGCACTCATCCACTTCCTATCTTCCCTCAGCCACTCAGCTACAACAAGTCGATCTCCCTATCCTGGAATCCTGCAGAAGCGAAACTTTCTTCAGCGACAACGAGGTCCTCTGTGCAGGCTACGCGGAGGGAGAGAAGGATGCCTGTCAGGGAGATTCCGGGGGACCTCTGATGTGCAGTGGGTAGGTGGTGGACAGGGGGTCTTATGGACAGATAGATAAACAGACAGGAAGTATGGACGGTGGCTAATAGAAGACGGAGACAACAGGCAAAGGACAGGTGGACACTTGGATAGGCAAGCTCATATATTTTAATACGTAGTTTAGTTGCTTTAGCTTAATGGCTGTTGTGAAGAAAAAGCTTGAGCACCATACTGATTGTCCTTCCCTCCCTCCCTCCCTCCCTCCCTCCCTCCCTCATTCCTCCCTCCCTCTTTCTCTCCCTCCCTATCTCCCTCGCTCCTTCCCTCTCTCTCTCCCTCCCTCCCTCCTTCCCTCCTTCCTTCCCTCCCTCCCTCCTTCCATCCTTCCCTCCTTCCCTCATCCCTTCCTCCCTCCCTCCTTCCTTCCTTCCCTCAATCCCTCCTTCCCTCATCCTCCTTCCCTCCTTCCTCCCTCCCTCCTTCCCTCCCTCCCTCCCTCCCTCCCTTCTTCCCTCCCTCGCTCCTTCCCTCGCTCCTTCCCTCCTCTCTCCTTCCCTCCCTCCCTCCCCTCCCTCCTCCCTCCCTCCCTCCCTCCCTCCCTCCCCTTCTTCCCTCCCTCCATCTCCCCCTCCCTCCCTCCTTCTCTCCTTCCCGCCCTCTCTCCTCCCTCCCGCCCGTGCAGGTTAGAGGAAGGCTGGGTGCAGGTGGGCGTGGTGTCCTTCGGGCGTGGGTGTGCTCGGCCTGGCAACGCGGGCGTGTATGCGCGGGTCACTTACCACTTCGACTGGATCACCACCAAACTGGGTGAGGTTCCTGGTGTTCTTGTGACACACCTTAACCCCTTCACGCCCACATCTTTCCTTTGCTATATAAAATTGTATGTTGTTAGCCATAAAATTACGAAAAGTAACTGAATATATCAAATTAGTTAGTTGACGATGATACTAAACAGGTCATAGCTATAAAATATTGATTATAGTCACTAAAAATCGTCTAATGATACCCAAATTACAATGGAAATTACGTTCTGGGTCTCAAGGGGTTAAAGTGTTGTTTCCCTTTTGTTCTCACTGTTTTGTGTACAGATCCTGAATGAATACACAATCTCTAGTACTGTCAGCATACCATTAGATGTTGATTGATTGATTGACTTTATCTAGTAAAAGTTAGTTCACAATTTTCAGTAAATACAGGAACTACCACGTGTAGGTCTCGCGGCCTCTTGTAGCTTCCTTATTTTCTTGTGTTCTTATGTTCTTAATTTGTATAAAAGTACATTGCATTAACATGTCCGTGAAGTATGCTAGCTCTCACAAGGATAACCCACAAAAGTATCCTAACTTATTTCCAGTGGGGTCCCTTATCTCGCTCACCTCTTTAAGAACATAACATAAGAAAATAAGGAAGCTACAAGAGGCCGCGAGACCTACACGTGGTAGTTCTTGTTACTTAATACTAACTACATCCACCTTTCAATCCCTAACTACATCCACCTTTCATTCCCTAACTACATCCACCTTTCATTCCCTAACTACATCCACCTTTCAATCCCTAACTACATCCACCTTTCAATCCCTAACTACATCCACCTTTCAATCCCTAACTACATCCACCTTTCCATCCCTAACTACATCCACCTTTCATCCCTAACTACATCCACCTTTCAATCCCTAACTACATCCACCTTTCATTCCCTAACTACATCCACCTTTCAATCCCTAACTACATCCACCTTTCAATCCCTAACTACATCCACCATTCAATCCCTAACTACATCCACCTTTCAATCCCTAACTACATCCACCTTTCATTCCCTAACTACATCCACCTTTCAATCCCTAACTACATCCACCTTTCAATCCTTAACTACATCCACCTTTCAATCCCTAACTACATCCACCTTTCAATCCCTAACTACATCCACCTTTCAATCCCTAACTACATCCACCTTTCAATCCCTAACTACATCCACCTTTCAATCCCTAACTACATCCACCTTTCATTCCCTAACTACATCCACCTTTCCATCCCTAACTGCATCCACCTTTCCATCCCTAACTACATCCACCTTTCATTCCCTAACTAAATCCACCTTTCAATCCCCATCCATAAAATTTTCTAGCCTCCTTTTTAAGCTCCCCATTGACTCCGCACTAACTACTTGACGACTGAGGTGAAACTCTTTATAAGTTCTTAATCTCCCTGTAACAGAAGGGATGCATGACGCGTCCAGCCTGCCCAGCGGCTCAGAGACCCTCGCTCAGTGCGGGGGCGTGACCTGCATGCTGGGGGACGGGAGCTGCCTGCCCTCCCACCGCCTCTGCGACGAAAAGGTGCACTCTCAGAAATGGGGGGTACATTAAGGGTAGAATTGTTACATCGCACCATCTCTACCCTTTTTAAACCCTATGTCCAGGCTGGAGGGTAGATGCTGCCGAGTATACCCTTCATCTACCCTTTATCTACCCTTTTTAGACGAGAGGGTTGCAAAAGGGTATATTTGCGTCGATCCGAAAGGGTATATTTGTAAGGGTAGAAAAAGGGTAGCAGTATTTCATCACTACAAACACCCTTTTTCTACCCTTTTTTTCTAAGAGTGCGATGGCTGAGTCTGAGGGTGACTTTACTTTCTCCAAGCCATTTATATATTTCCCCGTAATTTTGTTCTTCATTCCTTCACCCGTTTTTAATCTGGAAGGATGTCCCAACGAAGCCGGCCATTCATTCCAGGCTGACAAAGAGGATATGGGATATTTTTCTTATCTTCCACCACGAGTTGATTTTTTTTTTTTCTCTCTCTCTCTCTCTCTCTCTCTCTCTCTCTCTCTCTCTCTCTCTCTCTCTCTCTCTCTCTCTCTCTCTCTCTCTCTCTCTCTCTCTCTCTCTCTCTCTCTCTCTCTCTCTCTCTCTCGTGCTTTCTTTGTGTCATTCCTTATTTTCTTCCAGTATTTTCTTTTTTCTCTTTTGTTCATGTCTATCTGTCAATCTGCATTCTTCTCTCTCTCTCTCTCTCTCTCTCTCTCTCTCTCTCTCTCTCTCTCTCTCTCTCTCTCTCTCTCTCTTCTCTCTCTCTCTCTCTCTCTCTCTTCCCCCCCCCTCCTCCTAAACCAACAATGAAAATTAACTAATGTATTCTAGAATCAACACCAACTTAAATACCGAAGTGTAGGTACAAGTCAGTATGCTTTATGTCTTCATGGCCCCAGGTGGACTGTCTACACGGCGAGGATGAACTGGCGTGTGGAGGCGATGGCGAGCTCGACCCCGACGCTGAGGACGTGCTACTGCCAATCCCTGAGGCGTTCAAGTGAGTGTCAACCAAAGACCTTAACCCCTTCACGCCCAGATCTTTCCTTTGCTATAAAAAAATTGTATGTTTTCGAGCCGTAAAATAACAAAAAGTAACTGAATATACCAAATTAGTTAGTGGACAAGGGTACTAAACAGGTCATATCTATAGAATATTGCTTATATTCACAAAAAATCGTCTAGTGGTATCAGAATTACAATGGAAATTACGTTCTGGGTCTCAAGGGGTTAATTAATGAGCTGCTTAGTATTTCAGAAAAATTATGTTCGAAATAGAAAAGTTCACCATATTTCTCCCTCTCCCACTTCACTATTCCTGTTCGTAAATATTTTCAATTTTATTCATATGGATATTAACCCCTTGAGACCCAGAGCGTAATTTCCATTGTAATTTGGGTACCATTAGACGCGTTTAAGTGAATATAAGCAATATTATATAGATATGACCTGTTTAGTATCCTTGTCGACTAACTAATTTGGTATATTCAGTTACTTTTCTTAATTTTATGGCTCGACAATCTACCGTTTTTTATAGCAAAGGAAAGATCTGGGCGTGAAGGTGTTAATTATGTAATATGTGAATAGTCTAGTTATCATGAATCCAGAAGGTGTCTATTGAAGAGTATGTAATGAAGCACTTTTTGTGGGGGTCAGAGATACGACCATCGCCACCAAGACGACCACCACAGAGACACAGGAGAGTTACGACCCCTTCACCACCACACCTACTCCACCACCCACTACCACCACCACCACTCCACTCCCTAACACCACTGTCACCATTGTCAACGCTGCAGGGATGAAAGAAAATTGTGTGCTTGTCGGGGTGACTCAGATAAACGAAACCCTGATTTGTGAAGGAGACGATTTTCTTTGCTCCAGGTAAGACTAAGTTGTTGATTAAGGCAGTAACTTATTAATCTCTGTTTTGTTTATGTTTTGTGTATGTCGTATAATGTTGTTGTATAATATGCCATTTCGTACCCAGTCTGTTGCTTCGTTCTCCTATGTCCCTGCATTCGGTCAGCGGTTCGAGTCCACCAAGTTCGTCCTGGCGTGGTGGCGCTTTGTATAGTCAATAACCTTGTAGTTGGTATTTGCAAAGTGTCTAGATAGGATCAAAGTATCTTATCTTATCGTCCTCATATAGGCTACGAACGTCTATGCATTTACTGTGACATAGTTTTTGCATATAGACTGTGGGATAAGGATGTGTTTCTCTCTCTCTCTCTCTCTCTCTCTCTCTCTCTCTCTCGCTCTCGCTCTCGCTCTCGCTCTCGCTCTCGCTCTCGCTCTCGCTCTCGCTCTCGCTCTCTCGCTCTCTCTCAAGAAAGATAGGAAAACACACGTGCAATCAGGAACATGGTCTCGAAAACCGCTACAGAACACTACCTAATTATTCCTCTTCCTCCTCCTCAATTAACAGAACAGCATAATGATGTTTGATAACTCTCTCTCTCTCTCTCTCTCTCTCTCTCTCTCTCTCTCTCTCTCTCTCTCTCTCTCTCTCTCTCTCTCTCTCTCTCTTTCTCTTTCTCTTTCTCTTTCTCTTTCTCTTTCTCTTTTTCTCTATTTTTTTTTTCTCTCTCTCTCTCTGTCTCTGTCTCTGTCTCTGTCTCGATCTCTGTCTCTCTCTCTCTCTCTCTCTAGGGTTCCACAGTGTATTCCGCGGCAGGGTGTGTGTGACGGGGAGCCGCAGTGTGCCGATAGGACGGACGAGCTCGGGTGTGCATGCGTGGACCGCCTCTTGACGCTGGGCAAAGACGACTGGGTGTGTGACGGATTCAATGACTGCCATGACCGGAGCGACGAGGACTGTGGTGAGTACTTAACCCCTTCCCGCTCAGACTTTATTATAAAAGTATGTCTGTTGTTACTTGTTAGCCATAAAATTACGAAAACTAACTTAAAATACCAAATTAGTTAGTCGACAAGGATACTAAACTGGTCAAATCTATGAAATATTGCTTATATTCAATAAAAATCGTCTTATGGTACCCAAATTACAATGGAAATTACGTTATAGGACTCAAGGGGTTAATTCGTAGAGGGGAGGATGAGAGCTTTGTGCTGCATTAGATATAGGTAACTAGACAGAACGGTGGATAGATAGAGAGATTTTCAAAACAGGAGTGACAAGACACCTCCCGATCGACCCTTCTTCTTTATTCTCTTAATGTCTTCTTAACAGGGACTGCCAACTGAGCGGGTTTTTTGTTACTTTTTTTTTCTTTTTTTTTGCCCTTGGTCAGTCCTTTGTGATGTAGACAAAAAAGATGAACACACACACACACACACACACACGTGAATTCATACATCGCAACATATAAGTACACGTGAATATCATAGATTGTGTGGATTGATTGCCGTAAATTAGTGTTTCTTAACTTGTTTACCACCGCGCTCTCCCTTCAGTAGTTGTTCCTTGCCTCCATGCCCCCCTTCACCACCGCGCTCCCTTCAGTAGTTGTTCCTTGCCTCCATGCCCCCCTTCACCACCGCGCTCTCCCTTCAGTAGTTGTTCCTTGCCTCCATGCCCCCCTTCACCACCGCGCTCCCTTCAGTAGTTGTTCCTTGCCTCCATGCCCCCCTTCACCACCACCCCCCTTCAGTAGTTGTTCCTTGCCTCCATGCCCCCCTTCACCACCACCCCCCTTCAGTAGTTGTTCCTTGCCTCCATGCCCCCCTTCACCACCGCGCTCCCTTCAGTAGTTGTTCCTTGCCTCCATGCCCCCCTTCACCACCACCCCCCTTCAGTAGTTGTTCCTTGCCTCCATGCCCCCCTTCACCACCGCCCCCCTTCAGTAGTTGTTCCTTGCCTCCATGCCCCCCTTTACCACCGCCCCCCTTCAGTAGTTGTTCCTTGCCTCCATGCCCCCCTTCACCACCACCCCCCTTCAGTAGTTGTTCCTTGCCTCCATGCCCCCCTTCACCACCACCCCCCTTCAGTAGTTGTTCCTTGCCTCCATGCCCCCCTTCACCACCACCCCCCTTCAGTAGTTGTTCCTTGCCTCCATGCCCCCATTCACTTCAACTCTTATTATTATATTGCAAAATAATCCTGAATTAGAAAGAAAAACTGAAAAAAAATGCGTTTTAGCTGTATTTTCGTGCGTATTTTCACTGTGCACGTCATTCTTCATTAACAACTTGCATATACTCAGAATATTTAGTTAGATGACGTTTGAAGGCTACCGCTTACCAGAAGCTACGCGAAGCTATAGTAACAATAATAATAGTAATAAGATATACAAAAATAATATTGCATAAAAGCCTACAGAGTTAGTGAAACGTGGCAAGGCGTCACCGCAGAGTGTTTCAGCCACACCTGCTTCTCTGTAGCGACTTTCTTCCCTCAGCCTCGCAAGCGGATCATGTTAAAGCGAAGGTCGAGCTTCAAGTTAAGTACTTGACAGTTCTTCCTTTTCCTCTCTTGGCTCAAGCCCTCCTGCCGTAAATTATTGTATTGCCTTGTTCCCCCCTGATAACAAAGCCGTGTTCCTCCCTGATAACAAAGCCGTGTTCCTCCCTGATAACAAAGCCGTGTTCCTCCCTGATAACAAAGCCGTGTTCCTCCCTGATAACAAAGCCGTGTTCCTCCCTGATAACAAAGCCGTGTTCCTCCCTGATAACAAAGCCGTGTTCCTCCCTGATAACAAAGCCGTGTTCCTCCCTGATAACAAAGCCGTGTTCCTCCCTGATAACAAAGCCGTGTTCCTCCCTGATAACAAAGCCGTGTTCCTCCCTGATACTAAAGCCGTGTTCCTCCCTGATAACAAAGCCGTGTTCCTCCCTGATAACAAAGCCGTGTTCCTCCCTGATAACAAAGCCGTGTTCCTCCCTGATAACAAAGCCGTGTTCCTCCCTGATAACAAAGCCGTGTTCCTCCCTGATAACAAAGCCGTGTTCCTCCCTGATAACAAAGCCGTGTTCCTCCCTGATAACAAAGCCGTGTTCCTCCCTGATAACAAAGCCGTGTTCCTCCCTGATAACAAAGCCGTGTTCCTCCCTGATAACAAAGCCGTGTTCCTCCCTGATAACAAAGCCGTGTTCCTCCCTGATAACAAAGCCGTGTTCCTCCCTGATAACAAAGCCGTGTTCCCCCTGGCAGCATCTTGTGGACTTCATTTCCTGTGTCCCATGAGCCGCCGGTGCGTCCTGCAGGAGGAGGTGTGCGACGGCAAGAAGAACTGCATCCACGGTGAAGATGAACTGAACTGTAGTGAGTATGGCATGGACATTGGATAAGGATATTTAATTGGAAAAAGACTAATATATAATATAATCTTTGTTTTAACTTTGACATTTATCTCATCCTTCGGCGAAACTATAGCATTGATTTGTGGCATCTCCAGACTCTTCTTTCTTTCTTTCTCTCTTTGCGTCAGTCGCTTTGATCAACTTCCACGCGCCGCCTGAACTGGACCGCGCTGGGCAGCTGGCGTCGCACAGGGAGGGGCGGCTGGTGCTGCGTGTGGAGGGCGCCTGGGGCACCATCTGCGTGGACAACATCAAGCCCAATGTCGGCCGCAGGGTGTGCAAAATTCTTGGCTACGGGTGAGGCGCGGCGTATTACACTCAAGATGGAGGTGATAAATATTGTCATGGAGAGAGAGAATTGTCAGGGTGTCTTGGAGAGAGAGACTTGTCAGGGTGTCTTGGAGAGAGAGAATTGTCAGGGTGTCATGGAGAGAGAGAATTGTCAGGGTGTCTTGGAGAGAGAGAATTGTCAGGGTGTCTTGGAGAGAGAGAATTGTCAGGGTGTCATGGAGAGAGAGAATTGTCAGGGTGTCTTGGAGAGAGAGAATTGTCAGGGTGTCTTGGAGAGAGAGAATTGTCAGGGTGTCATGGAGAGAGAGAATTGTCAGGGTGTCTTGGAGAGAGAGAATTGTCAGGGTGTCTTAGAGAGAGAGAATTGTCAGGGTGTCATGGAGAGAGAGAATTGTCAGGGTGTCATGGAGAGAGAGAATTGTCAGGGTGTCATGGAGAGAGAGAATTGTCAGGGTGTCTTGGAGAGAGAGAATTGTCAGGGTGTCTTGGAGAGAGAGAATTGTCAGGGTGTCATGGAGAGAGAGAATTGTCAGGGTGTCATGGAGAGAGAGAATTGTCAGGGTGTCATGGAGAGAGAGAATTGTCAGGGTGTCTTGGAGAGAGAGAATTGTCAGGGTGTCTTGGAGAGAGAGAATTGTCAGGGTGTCATGGAGAGAGAGAATTGTCAGGGTGTCATGGAGAGAGAGAATTGTCAGGGTGTCTTGGAGAGAGAGAATTGTCAGGGTGTCTTGGAGAGAGAGAATTGTCAAAGTGTCTGTCAATAATTCGTTCAGCCTTTGCCTCGTCTTGATAACAACAACACTCTACACCCTCAGGACGCTCGAGAACCTGTACTACATCGAGGACTCCGTGTCTGTGTCCGTCCCGTCCAGCCCGCAGAGCATTATCCCCAGGTCGAAACTCCCTCGAAGTTACATCAATAACTTTAAAAACATCAGCCTATCGCCAGCCAGAGGAGGCCATCGAGACACTAGATCCAGTGGGGCGTTTGAGGAGCCTCCCTTCGGTGCGGAGGATGAGGACTCGGTCACGGTGTCCCTGCAGAGGAGTGTGCGTTCGGACGTGGCCGGCAGGAAGGAGCTGTGTCGCCAGGTGGTGTTGAGGTGTGGGGAGGAGGAGTGCGGGAAGGTGCCTCTCTTCTTCTTCAGCAAGGTGATGAGTTTACTGAAGGTCATCGTACTATACATATACAATACTTACTTACTTACTTACTTACTTACTCTTACGGTAATTTTCTTTCTTATTCCCAAGGTAACGCCGGCGTGGATGTTTGGCGGGTCCCCTTGGTCTGCAGGTGTGTACGTGAACGGCGAGTACAGGTGTGGAGGCACGCTGATCCATCCGCTGTGGCTCATCACCTCCAACACCTGCATGGTGGGCGTCAGGTGAGCTCAGGTCAGGAGGAACAAGACAGATGAGGAATAGGTCAAAGATGAAGTGTATTTTTTTTTTTTTTTTTTTTTTTACATTACAATGGACTGTCCAATTGAAAAAAAATGGAAGGACAATAAGCGAAGTGTAATTTTTTTTTTTTTAACATCAGAAAGAACTGGCCAAGGACAAAATAAGACTAGTGACAAAAAAAATCGTAATAATTGTGTTGCTTACTATTGGGTGTTTCATTTGTATGTGAGAATCGAGGAGAGGATATATTCTTATTTTCAAACAAATATTCATCCACAATATCTTCTTCCTCTTCTTCCTTGTATGTCTGTTTTAATGATCACTTGTTTAGGTGTTAGTTATAAAGCCCAAATCTTCTTCTTTATTGTGTAGGAGTAAGTTATAAAGCCCAAATCTTCTTCTTTATTGTGTAGGAGTAAGTTATAAAGCCCAAATCTTCTTCTTTATTGTGTAGGAGTTAAGTATAAAGCCCAAATCTTCTTCTTATTGTGTAGGTGTAAGTTATAAAGCCCAAATCTTCTTCTTTATTGTGTAGGAGTAAGTTATAAAGCCCAAATCTTCTTCTTTATTGTGTAGGAGTAAGTTATAAAGCCCAAATCTTCTTCTTTATTGTGTAGGAGTAAGTTATAAAGCCCCAAATCTTCTTCTTTATTGTGTAGGAGTAAGTTATAAAGCCCAAATCTTCTTTTTTATTGTGTAGGTGTAAGTTATAAAGCCCAAATTCTTCTTTATTGTGTAGGAGTAAGTTTATAAAGCCCAAATCTTCTTCTTTATTGTGTAGGTGTAAGTTATAAAGCCCAAATCTTCTTCTTTATTGTGTAGGTGTAAGTTATAAGCCCCAAATCTTCTTCTTTATTGTGTAGGAGTAAGTTATAAAGCCCAAATCTTCTTCTTTATTGTGTAGGTGTAAGTTATAAAGCCCAAATCTTCTTCTTTATTGTGTAGGTGTAAGTTATAAACCCCAAATCTTCTTCTTTATTGTGTAGGTGTAAGTTATAAAGCCCAAATCTTCTTCTTTATTGTGTAGGTGTAAGTTATAAAGCCCAAATCTTCTTCTTTATTGTGTAGGAGTAAGTTATAAAGCCCAAATCTTCTTCTTTATTGTATAGGTGTAAGTTATAAAGCCCAAATCTTCTTCTTTATTGTATAGGTGTAAGTTATAAAGCCCAAATCTTCTTTTTTATTGTATAGGTGTAAGTTATAAAGCCCAAATCTTCTTCTTTATTGTGTAGGAGTAAGTTATAAAGCCCAAATCTTCTTCTTTATTGTGTAGGAGTAAGTTATAAAGCCCAAATCTTCTTCTTTATTGTGTAGGTGTAAGTTATAAAGCCCAAATCTTCTTTATTGTGTAGGTGTAAGTTATAAAGCCCAAATCTTCTTCTTTATTGTATAGGTGTAAGTTATAAAGCCCAAATCTTCTTCTTTATTGTATAGGTGTAAGTTATAAAGCCCAAATCTTCTTCTTTATTGTGTAGGAGTAAGTTATAAAGCCCAAATCTTCTTCTTTATTGTGTAGGAGTAAGTTATAAGGCCCAAATCTTCTTCTTTATTGTGTAGGAGTAAGTTATAAAGCCCAAATCTTCTTTATTGTGTAGGTGTAAGTTATAAAGCCCAAATCTTCTTCTTTATTGTGTAGGTGTAAGTTATAAGCCCCAAATCTTCTTCTTTATTGTGTAGGAGTAAGTTATAAAGCCCAAATCTTCTTCTTTATTGTGTAGGTGTAAGTTATAAGCCCCAAATCTTCTTCTTTATTGTGTAGGAGTAAGTTATAAAGCCCAAATCTTCTTCTTTATTGTGTAGGTGTAAGTTATAAGCCCCAAATCTTCTTCTTTATTTGTGTAGTTGTAAGTTATAAAGCCAAAATCTTCTTCTTTATTGTGTAGGTGTAAGTTATAAAGCCCAAATCTTCTTCTTTATTGTGTTGGTGTAAGTTATAAAGCCCAAATCTTCTTCTTTATTGTGTAGGAGTAAGTTATAAGCCCCAAATCTTCTTCTTTATTGTGTAGGTGTAAGTTATAAAGCCCAAATCTTCTTCTTTATTGTGTAGGAGTAAGTTATAAAGCCCAAATCTTCTTCTTTATTGTATAGGTGTAAGTTATAAAGCCCAAATCTTCTTCTTTATTGTGTAGGAGTAAGTTATAAAGCCTTTATCTTCTTCTTTATTGTGTAGGAGTAAGTTATAAAGCCCAAATCTTCTTCTTTATTGTGTAGGTGTAAGTTATAAAGCCCAAATCTTCTTCTTTATTGTGTAGGAGTAAGTTATAAAGCCCAAATCTTCTTCTTTATTGTGTAGGTGTAAGTTATAAAGCCCAAATCTTCTTCTTTATTGTGTAGGTGTAAGTTATAAAGCCCAAATCTTCTTCTTTATTGTGTAGGAGTAAGTTATAAAGCCCAAATCTTCTTCTTTATTGTATAGGTGTAAGTTATAAAGCCCAAATCTTCTTCTTTATTGTGTAGGAGTAAGTTATAAAGCCCAAATCTTCTTCTTTATTGTATAGGTGTAAGTTATAAAGCCCAAATCTTCTTCTTTATTGTGTAGGAGTAAGTTATAAAGCCCAAATCTTCTTCTTTATTGTGTAGGAGTAAGTTATAAAGCCCAAATCATCTTCTTTATTGTGTAGGTGTAAGTTATAAAGCCCAAATCTTCTTCTTTATTGTGTAGGTGTAAGTTATAAAGCCCAAATCTTCTTCTTTATTGTGTAGGTGTAAGTTATAAAGCCCAAATCTTCTTCTTTATTGTGTAGGAGTAAGTTATAAAGCCCAAATCTTCTTCTTTATTGTGTAGGAGTAAGTTATAAAGCTCAAATCTTCTTCTTTATTGTGTAGGAGTAAGTTATACAGCTCAAATCTTCTTCTTTATTGTGTAGGAGTAAGTTATAAAGCCCAAATCTTCTTCTTTATTGTGTAGGTGTAAGTTATAAAGCCCAAATCTTCTTCTTTATTGTGTAGGAGTAAGTTATAAAGCCCAAATCTTCTTCTTTATTGTTTAGGAGTAAGTTATAAAGCTCAAATCTTCTTCTTTATTGTGTAGGAGTAAATTATAAAGCTCAAATCTTCTTCTTTATTGTGTAGGAGTAAGTTATAAAGCTCAAATCTTCTTCTTTATTGTGTAGGAGTAAGATATAAAGCTCAAATCTTCTTCTTTATTGTGTAGGAGTAAGTTATAAAGCCCAAATCTTCTTCTTTATTGTGTAGGAGTAAGTTATAAGCCCCAAATCTTCTTCTTTATTGTGTAGGTGTAAGTTATAAAGCCCAAATCTTCTTCTTTATTGTGTAGGTGTAAGTTATAAAGCCCAAATCTTCTTCTTTATTGTGTAGGAGTAAGTTATAAAGCCCAAATCTTCTTCTTTATTTGTAGGTGTAAGTTATAAAGCCCAAATCTTCTTCTTTATTTGTAGGTGTAAGTTATAAAGGCCAAATCTTCTTCTTTATTTGTAGGTGTAAGTTATGAAGCCCAAATATGTTTTTTCCCCCAGTCCTCCCTTCACGCCCAGGCTGGAGGAGTCATGGGTGTGGGTTGTGATGGGGTCGATGAGGAGGGTGGGTGTGCCGACACGGGTGTGGGGCGGGGAGGAGCAGGGGCGGCAGGTGGGCGGCGCGAGGCTGGTGGGCGTGAGTGACATCCTGCTGCTGAGGCTGGCCGAGAGGATGCCCAGGACGGACTACATCACCCACCTCTGCCTCCCTAACGAGTGAGTATTAGTTTTAGTTTAGTGTAGTTTTTTATTTTAGTTCAGTTTAGTTTTTGGTTTTTTAGTTTTAGTTTTAGTTAGCGAGCGATCGGTTTTAGTGTTAGTTTCGTTTAGTTTTAGTTTAGTTTCGTTTTAGTTTAGTTTCGTTTAGTTTAGTTTAGTTTTAGTTAGCAAGCGAGCGGTTTTAGTGTTAGTGTTAGTTTCGTTTAGTTTTAGTTTCGTTTAGTTTTAGTTTCGTTTAGTTTTAGTTTCGTTTAGTTTTAGTTTCGTTTAGTTTAGTTTAGTTTAGTTTAGTTTTAGTTAGCAAGCGAGCGGTTTTAGTGTTAGTGTTAGTTTCGTTTAGTTTTAGTTCAGTTTCGTTTTAGTTTAGTTTAATTTAGTTTAGTTTTAGTTAGCGAGCGATCGGTTTTAGTGTTAGTTTCGTTTAGTTTTAGTTTCGTTTCGTTTTAGTTTCGTTTCGTTTTAGTTTAGTTTAGTTTAGTTTTAGTTGTCGTTTAGTTTATTTAGTTTGTTTTAGTTACAAGCGAGCGGTTTGTTTAGTAGGTTAGTAATTTCGTTTAGTTTTAGTTTCGTTTAGTTTTAGTTTCGTTTAGTTTTAGTTTCGTTTAGTTTCGTTTAGTTTTAGTTAGCAAGCGAGCGGTTTTAGTGTTAGTTTCGTTTAGTTTTAGTTCAGTTTAGTTTTAGTTTCGTTTAGTTTTAGTTAGCAAGCGAGCGGTTTTAGTGTTAGTTTCGTTTAGTTTTAGTTCAGTTTAGTTTTAGTTTCGTTTAGTTTCGTTTAGTTTAGTTTTAGTTTTAGATAGCAATCGAGTGAGTATTAGTTTTAGTTTCGTTTAGTTTTAGTTTAGTTTAGTTTTAGTTTAGTTTAGTTTTAGTTTTTTGCGAGCGAGCGGTTTTAGTTTCGTTTCGTTTTAGTTTAGTTTTAGTTTAGCTTTTGTTTCGCTTCGTTTAGTTTAGTTTATAGTTTTAGTTAGCGAGCGAGTGAGTCATGGGTGGTAGTTACTCTTAACGCACCGACAAATTAATCCCGACCGCTCTTTTACAAGACAATTCTACACTAAAGTACTTACTCGGCTCTCAAAAAAGAATAAAATATTGTCTGAATGCTCTTCCTTATAACCTTCAAGCTTCTTTTAAGTTCTAACAGAAAAAAATATTCGTTTTTTGTTTTTATAATGAACAAAACACACGAAGGAAAACATTACTGCTTGAAGAAAATGTATAAATGTGTGTATATATCTTATTTTTTACCGTAGCATAACATGGCCCCTTTTCTCTATCTTCCTCAGGGAAGTCAGTAACTTGGGGCCGTACAGTATGTGTTCCATGGGCGGCCTGGGCGTGGAGGTGGAGAGGGAGAGTGTGGGCGTCCCCTTCTCCTCCACGCCAGACTGTCCACCGCATCACATCTGTCCTGACGTCAAGGAAGGCTTCGAGGAGATGTGCATGGTAAGACGTGTGTGTCTGTGTGTGCGTGTGTATTTATCTAGTTGTGTTTTACAGGGCCTGAGAAACACTCGTGTGGTCCCGTCTCCGTATCTACATTTATCCAGTCTTTCTTTCAACTGGTGTACATTCTTTGCCGATATCACCTCCTCATTTAGTCCATTCCAAACTTCTACATATCTATGAGGGGAGCTGCACTTCTTTATGTTGTTCAGGCATCTCTCTATTCCTAACTTTTGTATTTATCCTCTTGTATATCGACCTTCTCCTTGCTTCAGAGTCAGTAGTGTGTATGCCTGTGTGTGTGTGTGTGTGTGTGCGTGTG
>JACEEZ010010149.1:72500-80000 GCA_016584305.1 Chionoecetes opilio | reverse complement strand
TGAGGACGAGGCCTTCTGTGTGACTCTGACGCCCCGCCTACTCCCTGAGGAAGACGTGTTGGGGTGAGTACTGTTGTGAGCAAGTTGTTGGGGTGAGGGAAGGAAGGAAGCAAGTGGGACATCACCGTAATACTTCATTGTCATACTATCCACACAGTTCATCTATCTTCGAGAAGGGCGCCAAACAATGTATTTTCTTTCGTTTTGATACGTAACTGTCCACCTTACTTAACCCCTTCACGCCCAGATCTTTCCTTTGCTATAAAAAAATGTCTGTAGATAGCCATAAAATTACGAAAAGTAACTGAATCTACCAAATTAGTTAGTCGACAAGAATACAAAGCAGGGCATATCTATAAAATGCTGCTTATATCCACTACAAATCGTCTAATGGTACCCAAATTACAATGGAAATTACGTTCTGGGTCTAAAGGGGTTAAGTACACGAGTACGTTCACAACTCTTCGACCCTCTGGCCAGTGCTTATAATACACACCTGTTTTGTGGTAGGGTGACAGGACCGTGATCAACTGGGGATCGATTTCTTAAGGCAAAAACCTGGGATCATCTACAGTCTCTACACGATCAGTTGCGCAGCGTGATCCGAAACTGTTCCCCAAAACGTGTAGACAGAAATACTAAACCACCTACACTTACTGGGCACTGACGCGTGGGAGCTGAATATTTGTGTGGCCACCTGCGTCGACCACTCACACTCTGCTGTAGACAGGAGGGATGGAGACTTTGCCAGTGCTGATAAGTCCCACCAGTGACCCACAGACGTCACGGGCCCCTTCTGAGTGAACAAAAGCATGGACACTACATCTAATTGAACTGTATAGGGACCGGCCATGTCTGTGGAACGTAAAATGCGAAGAATATAAAAACCGAGATGAAAAGTTCAAAGCATATGAGGAGTTGTATACGTGGTCAGTCAGTCAGTGGGAAGGGGTCGTGTAGACAGCTCATTCGGTAGTTAGTCCTCAGCACCATTCTCCGTCCCCACGCCTCGACACTGATCACAATGCTCGAACACCATACGTGCCAACTGATCGTACACGAGCCCAGGGACCCTCCCTCTGTTCACACTTTTGGGAATCTTGTGGCCTCCTTTGTTTACGTCAACAACACACACACACACACACACACACACACACACACACACACACACACACATGAAAGGATAAATAAATAACACAAATCCCCATAATAGTAATGAAATTCTCGCCAAACACTTGAGAACACGTTTCCGTCCCTCCCGCAGCAAGCCCAGGATCTACGACAACGGGTACTTGATGATTCGCGTGGCCGGCAGGTGGTTCACTTACGACTACGCCATGTGGAAGAGTTACCTGTCCCACCTGATATGCCTGCGGCTGGATTTCCCTCGGGCCTTGGAGACGCGGGCGAAACAGCTGACGGAGAAGACAGCGGTGGAGGCGGCACGTGGAGAACCGCAGGGTGGTGAAGGGCGCGAGGAGGCTGGGCGCACGCAAGGACCGGGAAGGAAAGTTATGGAGGTGGTCTGGATACAGTGTTTGACATAGCCATGGTCCGCCCTCTAATTCCCAGCTTTCATATTCCTCAACCTTTTTCTCTTTCCCTTGCTCCCTTTTCCTCCTCCTTTCTGTCTTCCTCATCTTACTACTACTACTACTACTACTACTACTACTACTACTACTACTACTACTACTACTACTACTACTACTACTACTACTACTACTACTACTACTACTACTACTACTACTACTACTATACTACTACTACTACTACTATTACTACTACTACTACTACTACTACTACTACTACTACTACTACTACTACTACTACTACTACTACTACTACTACTACTACTACTACTACTACTACTACCACTACTATTACCACTACTAATACTAATACTACTAATACTAATACTACTAATACTAATACTACTAATACTAATACTACTAATACTAATACTACTAATACTAATACTAATACTTCTATTAATAATAATACTAATACTAATACTATGATGCTAATAACCAAATGCCCAAAATATTAGTAATACACGTATACTAAATGAAACGCATTGATATTTTACTGTCCTAACTTTTTTTTTATTGTGTGAATATTATGAGTGACAGTCATGATTAAGCTTAGAATAATAGAATAATGCGATGGTGAACTCACGCCTATATCACCTTTCTGAAAAGTTCAATAGTTAATTTAATAGACTTATTTTTTCTACTTTAAATAATTGGTGACATCTAAGGAGACAGACTATTTTACTATAGTTGTTCCTTAATACCTTCACACCCAGATCTTTCCTTTGCTATATAAAATCGTCATTTGTCGAGCCATAAAATTACGAAAAGTCACTTAATATACCAAATTAGTTAGTGGACAAGGATACTAAACAGGTCATAGCTATAAAATAATGCTTATAGTCTCTAAAAATCGTCTAATGGTACCCAAATTACAATGGAAATTACGTTCTGGGCCTCAAGGGGTTAAGGGAAAGGGAATGGCAGGATCTTTTTCAATATAAACCTAATAAAGACAGTATAGCTATGCAAGGACCTAACTATCTCTGCTCTGGGTTAATTTACTGAAGCCATCATATCGAGCTTCGTCAAAACGTGTCTTTATGAAAGCGACATATATTTCCATATGGCCACAATTTCGAGTGGGATGACGAATGGGAATGTTCAGATAACGCAGGCTGGCTGGGAGCTTGTAGGGTGTAGAGGCAAGAACAAAAATACTCAGCCGCACATTATTTACATTCCAAAGTTTGTTCCCTCGTGTGTCTCCTTCTTAATTAAGGCGTCTGGTCCCTTCTTGGCTGTTCTCCCCTCGCCCTTCCTCCTCCTGCCGTACACACTTGTCTATCCTTAGCGTTAACCTCCTCCTCGTTCCCTCCATTCAGCACTCCTCTCTCTCTCTCTCCCCTCACTGGCACTCCTCCTCTTCTCCTCTCCTCCTCCTCCTCCTCTCCTACTCCTCTTCTCTCCTACTCCTCCTCCTCCTCCTCCTCCTCCTCCTCCTCCTTTCCTACTCCTCTACTCCTCTCCTCCTCTACTCCTCTCCTCCTCCTCTCCTACGCTCCCCAGTCCTCTCAATGCACCACTCTCCTCCTAACCTTGGCACATACTCAGTGTCCGCCGCGACCTCCCGTAGACCAGACCCTCCCGCACCCTCGTGGCTCCTGTGGCTCCTTCCTCTCCGTCGCCCACTCTCAGCTTGCCCACCTCCTCCCTCGCTCACGGTTTTTGTTTACGTTCAGTTTCGCGTCACGTACCCTGATTGCCTTCCTTCCATCTCCCCTTTCCCGACGACCATTGCAAGGCTGTGAGGCGGTAACGTGTGTGAACTATCCGTCAGAAGTTGTCCGTGTTCTTTTTTGGGGTCAGTACAGCAAGACTCATCACACAGCATTGAAGGTGTCACACAGTCAAGGGTGCCAGGGGAGTACTCGAGGTAGGATGAAGGCAGATAGGCGCCCACACCTCATCGGAGTGTGGGCGGTGCTCCTGTGCGCTGCCGTGTCGTCCATAGCCGCCCAGGACGGCAACTATGTGGCCACCGACCTGGACGACCCGCTACAGCCAGTGTGGGTCACGCTGGATGCCCTGCCGCAGAGGGTGAGCGAGGCCGTCGTTGCCGCCATCAGGACGGAATTCACGATGCTCAACACACAGCTGGAGAACAAAGTGCGATCCCTGACCAGCGGCGTGAACCGCAGCATGGCGTCCGTCACCGCAACCCTCCGCAGGCTGGAGCAGATGGCGGCGGCAGGAGGGGGCACTACGGACTCCTCAATGGCCAACGCGATGGCCAACTTAGTTCGTACGTCGCAAGTCCACGAAGACCACGTTATTGGGCAAATGAGTGAGTCGGTGACTAAGCTCGAGCGTCACATTGACACTCAGGTGGCGGCGCTGAAGGAGTATATCGACGCGAAACTCATGCCCGCGCCCACGACCGATGTAGGCAGGGGAGGCGGCAGAGGGAGCACGGAGGCGGAGAGCAGCATCCCCCTGACCCTGCAGACACTAAATGCCAACGCCGCGACCTTGCAGAATATCAACGAGCACGTCCTCAAGATCAACGAGAAGCTTAGCGGGTCTTCGGAGGGCGGGGACTCGTGCGGCACGCTGCTGGACAAGGTGTCGGAGATGATGAGCTCAGCGACGCCGACGGGAGGCAGCGGGGAGTGTCAGACGCTGGATGTGAGGGTAAGTGTGTGTGTATGTTGTGTGTGCGTGTGTTGTGTGTGTGCTGTGTGTTGTGTGTGTGTGTTTACATAATGTCTATTTACATTTATTTTTTACCTCGGTATTTTTAATTATAGTTAGCCATGTAATAGCAGTGCATGTATGTGGTAAAAAGTATTATTGATATAATTATAACTACCAATATTTAAGTTGTTTTTTCAGTATTTGATTATTACTATCATTATCATAATTATCATTGTTATTACTATTACAATTATCATTACAATTATTATTATCATTATTATTATTATTATTATTTAGTAGTAGTAGTAATAGTAGTAGTAGTAGTAATAGAGTAGTAGTAGTAGTGGTAGAAGCAGTAGTAATAGTAGTAGAAGCAGTAGAAGCAGTAGTAGTAGTAGTAGTAGTAATAGCAGCAGTAGTAGAAGCAGTAGTAGTAGTAGTAGTAGTAGTAGTAATATCAGTAGTAGTAGAAGCAGTAGCAGTAATATAGTAGTAGTAGTAGTAGTAGAAGCAGTAGTAGTAGTAGTAGTAGTAATAGTAGTAGTAGTAGTAGTAGAAGCAGAAGCAGTAGTTGTAGTGGTGGGAGTAAGTAATAGTGATGATCTTGTGGTGATGGGATGGTGATGAATGATGATGGTTGAGCCGTGTGGGTGATGCAGAAGGCCGTGGTGAGGCAGGCTGGGAGGTTACAACAGTGTCTCTCTGTATAGCCACGTGTCCCACCCCTCCTCCCCCTCCCGCTTCCTCCTGCTTCTCCTGCTATCCATCACTGCTTCTCCGAGAAAGTCATGATATATGTTACCTCCTCTCATAATAAGGAACAGAGAGATGCTTCAGTCTTTGCCTTCCTCATAACACGTATATGTGCCTCTGTAATGGCTTCCAGTGTTGTTGTGGTAGACAATATATAGTAACAGATTCTCTCTCTCTCTCTCTCTCTCTCTCTTTCTCTCTCTCTCTCTCTCTCTCTCTCTCTCTCTCTCTCTCTCTCTCTCTCTCTCTCTCTCTCTCTCTTTTTTTTTTTCTCTCTCGTATGTGAGTGTGTGTGTGTGTGTGAGAGAGAGAGAGAGAGAGAGAGAGGAGAGAGAGAGAGAGAGAGAGAGAGAGAGAGAGAGAGATATCCTGCCTTACTCCTTTCTTGGCAAATCGACATTCTTTTTTCCCACACAATACTTCGTCGTCTTCTCATCCGTTTTGGTCCCTTCTTCCAGACCCTCGCGAGTCTAGGGCTGCCGCGGGACTGTTCGGACAAGCACTGGCAGGAACCCGCAGGCCCCACCGGCGTGTATGAGGTCTACCCAACCCTTGACCCTAAGGTAATAATCCCCTGCGTCACCGTGTATGTAGTAATTAAGATCCCAAATGAAATAGCCAAGGGTAGAGTTGAGAAGATTGTTAACTAAGGAGACGAAGTTGAAGAGGACCTATGAAGCCTTGGAGGAAGTATGGAACGATATTAAGCGTCAAAGGTCACAAGAGGAAGAAGAAGATGACCTCCTCCTGTTCCTCCTTTCCTCTTATTCCCCAATAGGTATAATAGCCAAGGGAAGAGTTGACAAGATTGTTAACTAAGGAGAAGAAGTTGAAGAGGACCTATGAAGCGATATTAAGCATCAAAGGTCACAAGAAGAAGAAGAAGAAGAAGACCTCCTCCTGTTCCTCCTCTCCCCTTATTCCTCAATAATTCGTTATGTATACCAGCACAGAGATTCCTTTATTACCCAAAGCAAGGCCAAGGAAGAGAGATGTATTTCCCTTAGCCTTGACTCAAAGCACGTTATACATATCATTACAGACCCTTTCTTATTCCCTAAACCTCATTACATATATACATTATTACATAGCCTCCCCTATTACCCCATAAAGTTGATCATACCTACAAGTTCAGGCATGTTATTGGTATACCTGTCCCTCACGCAAGATCCTCCCGCCACAGGACCCCGTCGCCTGCTACTGCGACATGGGACAGTCTAGCGCCAAGGACACGGGCGGCTGGACGGTGATCCTGCGACGACGCAACACAACTTTTGGCTTGGTGAACTTCAACAGGTGAGGAAGGCAGTAAAATATGGTCGTAGTAGGTGATAAGAGCATAAGAACATAAGAAATAATAATAATAATAATAATAATAATAATATAATAAACTAAGACCTACATTGTTGGCCATTACTATGTTCCTGCTGGATCCAACAATATGTTTTTTTTCCTCATTTACCTCCATCAGGGACTCCACTTCCTATCAGCATTATTCTTTATACTTTATATAATACGTTTCGCTCAAACACAGTCAGACTTCTTTGTATCACCCACCTTAGAAACACTATTTTGGACCCTTTCCTTTTTCCCCTCATGGTAACCACTGTTCTCATAATATAATAGTTATAGCAGCTCTTTCTTTTTTATGCCTCTTGATGTCCTTGCAGAGCGAATTATGTCAGGAGTTTTTCCCTCTGCCTGTTTCTCCTCGCTTTGTCTCCGGGTATAGTGTAAGTCAAGGTCAAGAGAGAGATCTTGACCTCTCTCTTGACCTTCGTGTAAGTAAGAGACAAAATGTAATTGTACCTCACGTGCGACAGGACCTGGTCTGAGTACCGCATGGGCTTCGGGGATCCTGGAGAAGGGGAGTGGTGGTTCGGCCTGGCTCCCCTCCACGCCCTCACCTACCGCCAGCCCTTCGAGGTGGACCTTCTCATGCACGACATAGAGAGGGGCACCTACCACGCCGAGTACACCACCTTCAGGTAACATCTCAATAGACACGCGTAGAACTTTTGATTTGTTTGGGTTTTTTTTTCCTTTCCTTCTTTCTTGCTCTTCCACATCTCTTATTCCTCTTTCCCTGTCTTTCTCTTGTCTCTATCCACCTATCTTTAACTCTTTCCACCTCGATCGGCCCCACATATACCCCTATCCTTGCATTGAACTTTTAATCTGGTTGGTTTCTTGTCTTCCTTTCTTTCTTTCCTGCTCTTCCACGTCTTTTATCTTCCATGTCTTCTTCTTGTCTCTATCTTTCTAACTCTTATATCTCCTCTCTTTTTCCTTCTTTCCTGCTCTTCCACGTCCCTGGTCTTCCCTGTCATTCTCTTGTCTCCATCCTTCTAACTCTTATACGTCTTTACACCTTATCCCCACATATAGCTACCCCCATCCTTGCATTGAACTTTTGATTTGGTTGATTCCTCCTTTTACTTTCCTTATTTCCTGCTCTCACGTCCCTGGTCTTCCCTGTCTTTCTCTTGTCTCCATCCTTTAACCATCATCATCCATTAAC
>JACEEZ010010149.1:40000-67500 GCA_016584305.1 Chionoecetes opilio | reverse complement strand
CTCAGTGGCGGCGAATGTGGGGTGGGGTCACGGCTCCAAGGGCGGCGCCCTTACGTGAGACTGACTACTGTTGTGTTGGGCGAGAGAGACTGTGCGTAACGCGGGCGAGAGAGACAGTGTTGTGTATCGCAGGCTACACAGTGTGTTGAGACGGCGAGCGTGTACCCTGTGTTGTGGGGTTAAACTATGCGCGTAGTAAGTAATACGCGGGTGAGAGAGACAGTTGTTGGCCTGCGTGCCTTGTAAATATTGTACAGTGGGTATTGTAAATAAAAGCCGTGCACAGCACTAAAAGGGTTTCCCTGCAGTCCTTCCCGTCCCCTCTCTAGCCCCGAGCCGTAAGTGTGTGACGAAGTTGATGGGGGTGGATGACCCCACCCCCCCCTCCTCGTTTCGTAACAAATTTATATATAAATATAAATATATATATATATATATATATATATATATATATATATATATATATATATATATATATATATTCCCAGCACAAAATTCCCAGAAAAATAGTGAAGGCCATCTGGCAACACTTGAGTGACTGACTCTTCGGACTTCAGTCACAAGTACGTGTTTATAACATGTTTACTTAGTTTACTTACTTAGTTTACTTAGTAGAATTTCGCCTCCCAGGGCGCAGCTAAGGTGGGCCTCCGCTGTGGCCAGGCAGCTCCGCTTCTCTGGTGGTGTGGTGGCACGCCAAAGAGTTGCTTCCGGTGCTGGGGTAGCCTGGTGTTGGGGGCTCGTCAGGCACTGATGCCAACCATTTGTCCAGCTGATGCTTGAAGGAGTCAGTGGATACTCCAGTCAGCTCCCTGATGGCCTTTGGCACAGCATTGAACAAACGAGCCCCATTTCTTGTAAATGAGTTATGTACTACTGTTGCTACTCTTTGGGTGGTGGCTTGTGTTCTCCTGATGTAGCACAGTCGACCTTTCCTTGGATGATGGTTTACTTGCAGGCCTACGTCAGGTACCAGTGTCTCTAGGGTCTTCCACACATAGATTACTAGGTACCTCTCACGTCTTCTCTGCAGGGAGTACAGTCTAAGGTGGCGTAGACGCTCCCAGTAATCCATATGCTGGGAGTCCCAGATTTTACTGGTGAAGGACCTCTGTAGAGCTTCCAATTTTACTATGTCCCCTTTCTTGTACGGCGACCAGAGCTGGCAGCAATACTCCAGTCTGGGGAGGACGAGGGCCTTCCATAGTGTTAACATGCAGGTCCCTCCCTGGTGTGAAAGGTCCTGAGGATCCACCCGGTCAATTTCTTGGCAGTGTTTGAAATGTTGATTATGTGCTGTGAGAAGGTACTATCAGCACTCATGGTGATGCCCAAGTCACGCACGTGGTGTGCTGGGGTGATGGTTTGCTGGTGGGCCTGGTAGGTGGTGTCTCCCTTGATGTTATGTAGGGGGCCGTACTTCATTAGTTCAAATTTGTCGCTGTTCATTGACATGTTGTTGGTATCAGCCCAGTCTAGGAGGTGATTTAAGTCTTCCTGCAACCGGGCCACATCCTCTTCTGTTGCTATTCCCCTCTTTACCCTTGTGTCATCGGCAAAAGAGGTAGCCTGGGAGTGCCGGAGTCCCCTGTCAATGTCCCCGATCATGATCAGGAACAACAGAGGTCCCAGCACTGACCCCTGCGGAACTCCACTCACCACGTCACTCGGGTCTGAGAGGTGCCCCTGTACTGATACCTTTGTGTCCTGCCTGTCAAGAAAGTGTGGATCCACTTTCCAAGGTTTCCTGATATGCCAAGGCCCCTTAATTTGTGGAGGAGGAGGCCATGATCAACTTTGTCAAAGGCCTTGGCAAAGTCCAAGTAGATCACATCTACGTTGGTGCCCTTGCTAGTGGCTTCCAATAGGGCTTCTTGGTGTGCCAATAATTGCGACAGGCAGGACCGGCCTTTTCTAAAGCCGTGTTGGCCCTCATTAAAAGCATTTGTCTTCTCTAAGTGATCAGTGAGATGGTTTTTGACCACTCGTTCAATTATCTTAATGATATGGGAGGTTAGGACCACAGGCCGGTAGTTTTTGGCCAGTCCCTTGTTGCCTCCTTTATGGATGGGTGTCACTATCCCCTCCTTCAGGTTGGGGGGAATAATGCCCGATGCAAGGGACTTTGTGGCAATTAATTTCAATGGTACCGCCAGCTCAAGCTTGCATTGTTTCAAGAACTTTGCATGAAAGCCATCCGGGCCAGCCGCAGAATCCGAGCTGATGGCGTCAATAGCTTCAATTAGTTCTTCAGTTTCTGGGGTAAATTCTGTCAGGTGCGGTGTCTGTGCAGAGATTGCTCGCGTGTTGAAGAAAACCGCTGGGTCATGAACAGTTTTGACAGGGTTAGGCACACTGAAGACGCTATCATATTGGCCTTTGAGGATATTTGCCATCTTCATTGGATCACCCTCAAGACCTCCTTCCACACTTTCAAGTGGTCCTACTGCCGATATGTTTTTGCTTTCCTGTTGGCGTAGGAGAAGAAAAATTTAGAGTTATCCTTTATGTTGTTCACTGCCTGTATTTCTTCTTTGTTCCTTTGTTCTGCATGTGACTTTATTAAGCTGGTTTCTATTTCCAAGAGGGCCTTTCTCAGCTTGGCTTCTATGAATGGTGGAGGGCACTTTGTCAATTTGTTCTTGTAGTGGCCTCTCTTCTTCATTAGGATACGCCGGTCTCTAGGTATGAGTCGTTTTTTATTTGCGACGCTTTTCAGTGGCACATGTTCCCTGCATGCCTCCTCGCATATTGTAGTAAAGGAAGAGAGCATTTCCTCTGGACATTTATCTGCTAAAGTTGTTTCCCACTCAATTTTTAGTTTGTCCCTCAGGCCATTCCAATTTATGTCCTTGTGGTGGAAATTTAACTTGGCCATTTCTGTTTGAGCTTTGTGTTCATTTTGTGGTATGGTGTTCATTAGTGCATTTATCGTTAAGGTGGCTTCACATGTTTTGTGGTCTGACATGGTGGTCTGGAAGAGCTGGTATTGATGTAGTATTCCATGGTTATTACTGAAGATTAGATCTAGTAAGTTGGACCCTCTTGTTGGCTTGGTTATGAACTGGGTCAAAAACCTAGTCTCAGCGAGGGCAAGTAATTTTCCTGCTTGTGGTTTTTCCTCCGCCGTACCACCTACCACCTCCATTGATTCCCAATTGACGTGGGGGAAGTTGAAGTCCCCGCAGAGAAGAAATTCCGCATTGGATTTGGCAGATTCTCCAGTGTGCTGTGAAGCTTTATTGTGATTTCCTCAAATTGACATTGAGTTGTGTTTGGCGGTCTGTATACTACAGCCACTACAAGATTAATTTCTTGGATGAAAAGAGATAGAAATTCACATGTTCCATTGGAGAAGCTTAGTAGTATTTCTGTAGTCGTTGCTAAGCTACTTTCTATGTACATGGCTACTCCTCCATGACTTCTGTCCCTCCTGTCGGTGCGGAAAATTTCATAACCTTGCATCTTTACCTCAGCATCTAGGATGTCCTTGTGCAAGTGTGTTTCAGTTAAGGCAATCAGTGATACTTTGTCAGTAGTGGCTATATCTTGTAGAAGTGGAACTTTGTTTTGATTGCTTCTTGGATATAAGCCCCTGATGTTAGCTGATAGGAGTTTTATTAGTGGGAGCAGTGGCACCGTTTTGCCCAAGGTTCTGGTCTTTCCATTTGGTTCAAAAGGTGGGTCATCATTTTCTGTAGTTTTTCTTGCTGGGATGCCAACATCTCCACTTGGTTTCCTAAAAAACTGAGGTTTTCATTTTCCACAGCATTTTTCCTCTCCACTTGGTTCCTGTTATCAATTATGTCTAATCTATTACGTGGCTCAGGGTGTATTCTATTACGTGGCTCAGGGTGGTGGTGTCTATCCCCCTGTTGTGGTGCCTCCTGGGCAGGCTGTTGATGGACAGGCTGCTTTCTCCTTGTCCCCTTAATGTGGGGGTACCTGCAGTCAAGATTGGTGCACACTTTCTTATGTAGGGAATATCTACACATTATAGGGTGAAATGCAGTGCACCGACTACCTTCGTTGCAACCTATTCTCCTGTCAATTCCATGTTGTACAAACTTCATGCACACCTTGGGATGTGAGAACGGACACCCGTCGCCTTTCTTTCCATACCTGCAGTTTCCATACCGATAGCGGCTGCATACTTGTTTTGGTCTGGTAGATCTTTGGGTCTGGTGTATTGTGGATTCAGTGATGTGTGTGGTTGACGATGGTAAATCGGCTTGCTGTGTTAAATTCCCTCCACTGGGAGTTGGCTGTTGACCGGCCTCTATCTCAGGTGTGTGGCGAGAGGGTGGCAGTTGATTAAAGTCTAAATCCTCAGGGGAACTTCCCAAATCTGTGGTGTCCCCTGCAGTAGTAGCTTCAGCAGCGTCTGTAGGTACTGGTTGTGTGACCTGCTGCCTACGCATTCTATCCAGATTTTCACTCACCTCTGCTGTCCATTCTGGGTTGGAAAACTTAGCAAAGCTACATTTTTCGCATGTATACTTTCGAGTTGTGCTCGCAAGGCATAGTAGAGTGTATAGAGGCAAGGCAGTGCATATGTAATGTATCCAGTCCTTGCACTCATCACACTGGATTGTGAATTTGAGGTCAGTGTTTTGGTTACATGTGCCACAGCGACCTTGCTCCCCGGTGTTGTTGTTTTCCTGGTGAGGCGCCATGACGTGGGCATGTACACTCTTTTCCTTGTATTTCTTTGGTGAAAGCAAACCCAGACTCTCCACTAGTCACAAAGTGATCCCTGGGTGCTTATGCTATGGCTACTGACGCTTGGGTACACTTCACGGCACTTAAGCTCGACTTTGGTACAGACTTTGGTAATAATGGAGAAGAGTTTCACGTTCGTTTTCAGAGACACCAACTACTTTTTTTCAAAAGTAAGAAAAAGTTGTTTAGCCGGATGTGATTTCACAATCAGTTAATTAAGTGTTGTCACAAGTAGGATAGTGTCTATATTAACGCCATTGATGTAAACACTGTACGTATGACAAACACTTGTGAAATCACGTGTTATAAACACTTGACTGAAGTCTGGAGCGTCACTGTTTACAACCATCAGCATCAGCTGTATCTCACTGTCCCATCAGCGGTGCACGAGTCAGGACGAGATGGGGGCGTCCACCTTCCTCCGGGCCTGTTTGCTGTGTCTTGTGCTGTCTTGCCACGCCTACAAGTACAAAACCTACTTCACCAGACAGAGGGTAAAGTTACAGACAAAAATACAGGTTTAGAGGCTATGTATTTGCTGTTATCTCTTGTCATTTCTGAATGTTTTGTTTTGAAAAAGTTGTTTAGCCGGATAGTTCAATGTTTACACTAGGACCAGAATTCTCTACACAATTGGATTTATGGTTTCTGTTTACCTTAAAAGATTTAAGAAACTTTCTTGAGATTTCGTCGCAAATCACTTCTTTTGGAGATATAAGGTTTTTAGTAGGAAGGAGAGTGTATAGGACATATGAAAATTTACTAACCTAACCCCACGTTTTAACCTACTAACTAAAGCCAAATCCTCATTAAAAAGTGTCTGGGGTAAGCGAAAAACTAGAGCAGATGCAGGTCACAAGAGGAAGAAGAGCGAGGCGCACGTAAACACTATCTCTCGCCTCCTTATAAACATGTACTATCTCCAAAAGTAATTATTTACGACAGAAGCTCATTGAGAGAAAGTTAACTAGAATCCAATAAGGTAAACGGAAACCATACTCCCAATTTGGTATTGTTCCAGATGAACACCGAACTCACTTTGGTGGACGAAACAATTTTTTTGTTTTTGTGTTTTGAATGAATTTGCTAACCGTTTCTGTCGCAATTTTTTTTTTTTTTTTTTTAATATATATATATATATATACATATACATATATATATATATATATATATATATATATATATATATATATATATATATATATATATGTTAGGTATGGGTTAGGTTAGGTTTAGGCAAAATTTTTTTTTTCCGTCATTTTTGCAAAAAAAAAAAAAATTAAATAAAATTGCGACAGAAACGGTTAGCAGATTCATTCAAAACACATAAAAATACACCAGAAAAAAAATGTTTCGTCCACCAAAGTGAGTTCGGTGTTCATCTGGAAATTTACCCCCAATTTTGTCGGGAATTCTGGTCCTAGTGTAAAATAATACCACCGGTTATAATGGACGAGAACTGCGCGGTCACTAGGCTCACTGGTTTCAGAGACATTGACCACTATTTCCTGGCTAAGTATTTGTGCTTTTTCTGGTGGCGATATATTGTTATCAATGGAAATGACCATGGCGACCCTAGGATTTGGTGAGGAAAAAAGCAACTTTTTAACAGGTCTCCGGAAAATAAAAAATATCTTCATCTGAAAAAGCACCAATTTTTGGCAAGGAAAAATAAGTCAGTATCTCAGAAAATGACCGCACAGTCCTCGTCCATTTTTACCCTGCAGTAAAGTTAATTGTTCAGAATTATGGTAAATTGGTACTTTCATCCAGGAATGGAGTACGAGGTCGAAAGTGTTCTTTTCCTATTCATTTTGATGTGTTTTGAATTAATCTGGCATCCGTTTTTGGCAGAAATCAATGTTTGTTTTCAGTTGTGACATTTTGAGATTTCTGATCCTTATAGAAATTGATCCACGGGTGTTTTTGGGCACACTGAATACGAATCTGTTGTCAGTTTCTTTCTCTGTCTTTTTTGTTGTTTTAATATCATAATTCTACAATCTATTTCGGATAGGTGGTACTCGTTAGCTTAGCCATGGTAGGCAATCCACCTAGGAGAGGGACAACTCTGACTACAAACTCGAACAGGTGGGGCTCGTTAGCCATGGTAGGCAATCCGCCTAGGGCCTAGCCCATCAGCCAAAAACTGGGGTTGCCTGTCAGGAAGAGCATCCGGGGCGTAAACTCGTGCCGCAAATTTAAAGGATTGACGCCAACAATAGAATTGGAAGCGAATCATCGACCGTCTAACCTCATAAGACTTTATGGGAAAATCTGACTTTGAACAGAAAGATGATGATTCTTAGCACATCAAAATAAATGGGTACTTTTGACCTCTTACTCAATTCCTAGTTGAAATTACCAATTGACCAGAATCATTGCATATCATCCAGGTTAGGTTTTGTAAATAGGGTAAGTAGGTCACGTTTAAGGCTTTAAGCCCTGCCCTGTTCTACCATTTCAGAGTATCAATAGGTAGGCTGTATAAGAAATTAGTCTTCCCTCCCTCGCAATCTCCTCGCAGACGTGAAGGATGATGCAGGCCTTAGTTAAATCATCAATAGGACACAAATACTCAAACATCTTTGTTTATAGTGTTTATATTATTTCTGATGTTTTTGTGTTTTAGAACAATCTGATTGCTATTATTCCTGGAAATCATCAGTCAATATATGAGGTAGGGTCTGTTTAGAAAAAAATGGCCAGATTTTTAAAGAAATGATTAAATTGTTGTTTATAGAGTAAGTTAAAACACAAAAATCTATCAAAAAAAAAAGTTCACGTGTGAATTCTCTGGTGATCTGTAGACAAAGTTTGGTGCTCATTTTATATTGCTTTCCATTATACGTGTCGTCAACCCTTGCAGGTGGACCACTTCAGCTTTGCCAACCAAGACACCTTCCTGCAGCGCTTCCTGATCAACGATGACCACTGGGACAGCAACGGTGGACCCATATTCTTTTATGCTGGAAATGAGGGCGACATTACTCTGTTTGCTGAGAACACGGTGAGTCTGCGGTAAAGAGAAAGATGTTACCGATTTTTGCAATTGTAATTCCCAAATTACTGTTGTTGAATTCCTAAAATTGAAGAAAAAAAATTATTGATTCCTACAAATTTAGTATTATATTTTGTATCATGAGGAAATATGTGACCATCCTGCCTAAGTGGCCCAGACAGTAAATATTTTATTGCATACAAAGTCATGGCATTGTGAGCATGAAAAAGAGTATTGCTTTAGTCAAACTTTAGACTCTGGTCTTGAGGGAAGGGAAGGCACTCATTCCATCATATGTACCATTGTAGAAGAGATGAGAATATTGTGAAAGATGAGGGAGTAGCAGGCTTCTTGAATGAACCAAAAGCAGAGATTGAGAGAGGCGGTTTCCCGGCAAATTAAATTATATGCATCAATGAAACTGGGCCTCTTTTGGATGCAAATGCTTGAATATATTTGAAGAATCTATTTGGAGCTTTGTTTTGAATTGAACAAAAGCTCACATTATAGAGGCTTTCTCATAAATCAAAAGCCTACTGTATGTACTTTTTCAATGAAATATTTCCTGTGTTTTGCAATGTCCCATGCATGTCGATGGGATAAGCATTGTGGATACATATTTATTTTAAGACTCGGAAAAGCTTATAAGTTAAGCACAAACTTCTTTTCTTACCCTGGAAATGTATTCAGGATAGAGGGAGACAACATGGTGTCACTCACTGTGTACATTGTGTGCATACATGGCTAATTATTCTCTTTTTGCAGGGTTTCATGTGGGACATTGCAGCAGAGTTCAGAGCCCTGCTAGTGTTTGGTGAACACCGGTACTATGGAGTCTCAGAACCTTATGGAAACAAGTCGCTCACTGTGAGTTTTATTACAACAAATTCAATGCCTTCAGAAGTGACTTGTAGCACCTCAGTGTAGTAGCAATGCTCTTATTTTTGTGTATTTTAGCATTCAGGCAACAATTAAAATGGTCTTTAGCATAGTTACACCTTGATTTTACTTATAACAATGTTTTGGATAAGGAATGCAACCCCAAAATCCATGTCATATTACTGTTTGAGATTCAGTTGTTGATTTGCTTTGCTCTTAATGATGAAGTAGGTTTCTTGCTGACTATGTACGTACGTATGTAACACCTTGATAAGACTCTTTAAAGCTAACATACTGCTAGGTGGTTTTAACCCTTTGAAACCCAGAACGTAATTTTCATTGTTATTTGACCACCATTAGACGATTTTAATGAATATAAGCAACATTTTATACATTATGACAAGTTTAGTATCCTTGCCCACTAGCTGATTAAATATATTCAGATATTAATCGCAATTTTATGGTTGACAACAGACAATTTTATATAGCAAAGGAAAGATCTGGGCGTGAAGGGGTCAAGGTACATGGAAAGGAAGACCCAAGATATGCAACCTTGCCATCAGAAGTTGCATGCCATGTGTTATGTTTCAGACACCCAAGTACTCAGGGTACCTCACCTCGGAGCAGGCACTGGCAGACTATGTGGACCTGGTGTCATATCTGAGGTTCGTCATCGAGGAGCTCAAACCAGTCCTGTATATGTCTTTGGAGGGTCTTATGGAGGGATGCTGGCCGCCTGGTTCCGCATCAAGTACCCTCACATCGTGCAAGGGTGAGACTGTGTGTATTCTTTATTGATACATTTTAGCTGTTCGGTATATATTTTTTTTTTTCAGGCTATTGAAATGTTAAGGAATTTTCATTTTCTAGGTTCAG
Source organism: Chionoecetes opilio (assembly GCA_016584305.1). Lineage (NCBI taxonomy): Eukaryota > Metazoa > Arthropoda > Malacostraca > Decapoda > Majidae > Chionoecetes > Chionoecetes opilio. The sequence continues at coordinate 58,022 of JACEEZ010010149.1, read as the reverse complement.
TCTTCATTGTCATTAAATTAAGTTGAATATATATCAATAAGGATCCCTAGGCTGTAGTCGATCCCCCTAAAGAAAAAATATTGTAGAGATTAATTTAGAGACAGACAAACCCTTAGGACAGTGGTTATTAACTCGTTTCAAGCCATGGACCACTAGCCCAATTGAACAAAAAAAATCATGGACCATCTCCTTTTTGACTTTAGAGATATGATGAAAAAGGGTAGATTTTTAATGTAGGTCAAGGGTTGGTTATTAATATATATCCTATAAATATAAAGTAAACAGTTTTTTCAGAAAAAAAAAAATAATATTAGACAGCTAACCTTTTGTTTTCATATATATTTCAGTTCATTACCAAATATCGTAAACGTCCTGTGGAGCACTAAAAAATTTATCATGGACCACCAGTTGAGAACCATTGCCTTAGGAGATATAATGAAGTGGTTTGATTAGTTCCTGTTGATGGTAAGATTGTAGTGGTTCAGTAGAGTGCAGGCAATAGTCACCAGCACAAGGCCAGCCAGGCTAACCTATACCCGGCTACAGGGATGACAGGCAGATGTTAACCTATGCCTTGAGACTTAACTTTCCCTGCATTGTTCCTCCACAGTGCCATCGCGGCGTCGGCTCCAGTGCGGCAGTTCACAGACTTCACCCCTTGTGATAAATTTGGGCAAAAAGTGACTGAAGATTTTGCCAAGGCATCAGAAGCTTGTGTAGAAGTCATTAGAAAGTCATGGGCTGCAATTGACGCTGTTACTGCTAAGGGTGAGTAGCTGCAGATGATTGACACTGTTACTGCTAAGGGTGAGTAGCTGCAGATGATTGACACTGTTACTGCTAAGGGTGAGTAGCTGCAGATGATTGACACTGTTACTGCTAAGGGTGAGTAGCTGCAGATGATTTGCATAATATTCATGGGTTTATGTGACTGAGTGAGATGACACAGTGCATTTTTTAAGCAAATATTACTGCGTGACATTCTTTGGATAATGGATATCCAGAAAGGTAAAGGCCTACCTGTTAAAATATAGTTTTTTGGATACATCAACTTCACCCTTTTGTATGTTGTGTATAAATAATCATCATATGCAGTAATAAGAATGCACTTCTGGATCTAACACACACAGATAAGATGAACAATTGTATCCAGGAAGGATTTTATGAACAAATATCTTGTCGCCCAGTAGCTTAAAATTGTTCTTACTGGGCGACAGTTTTCCATCACTGGGAGACATTTTGGTCGCCCAGTTGTGATATCAAAAAATGCACTGAGATGACCTGTGTATGGGGTAGGGAGGGGCTAATAAATCCCCTATTGGGTCAGGCCTCACCACCACCACCACGGTCACCAGTCCAACTCCTAAGAGGGGGAGGCCACACTCTAATTTGATAAGCCCCACCTACTCTGCCTCAATCGGCCCCACAACTCTGATAACAAACCCGGGCAGGTGGGGGTCATTAGCTATGGTAGGCAATCCACTTAAGCCCTCGGCCGAAAACTATGGTTGCCTGTCAGGAAGAGCATCCGGGGCGTAAAACTCATGCCACAACGTTAAATGATGAACACCGACAATAAAACTGGAAGCGTATCATCAACCGTCTAACCTCGTCAGACATTATGGGGATATCTGACGTTGAAGTGAAAGATGATGATGAGTGAGGTGACATCAGTGTGGACGTGAATCAAGGTGGTGAGTTGCAGTTTCAGGGTTTGTTAGTGCATGATGGGTTATGAGTAACTCGTCAGAGGATGAACGGTCTTATTCTGATTAGTGAGGCTGCAAATATTGATACATTTCATGATCAAATAATCTATCTAAAATTTCTTCAAATGGTAAGATTATTATTTTAACATTAGGGTTTTTGCACAAAGGAGGAATACTAGTAAACCTGTTACCAGCACCAGGAGTCAGTATAGGGAGAGGCCAAGGCAGGGCTGTGAGCTTAATGTTTATGAACCAGTAATACATTGCTGTACTTTCATTAATATGTAGTAAGCAATGTATATAGTCGCCTCCGTGGTGCAGTGGCTAGCGTGCCTGGCTACGAATCTGCGGGCCCTGGTTCGATCCCGGGCCAGGGCAAGCCGGTGACCAGCCTACCCAGCTGTTCTTCCTTCCTTTTGGGGTTGATAAATGGGTACCTGGGGTAACCTGGGGAAGGTAACTGTGGTAACCCGGGAGTCACACTAGCCCTGTCCCGGGGTAATGGGTCCACAGGCTCTAAGGGCTAATGCCACGGAGATGAGCACCGCATGCCACGCGCAGCTTAGTGTATGCTCCCATCTTTACCTTTTACCTAATGTATATGAATCGGTTGTAAATATATGGGATGTATTGAGTGAGTAAGAACATAAGAAAATAAGGAAGCTACAAGAGGCCGTGAGACCTACACGTGGTAGTTCCTGATACTTAACACTACCTACATCCACCTTTCATCCCCTTCCATGAATTTTTCCAGCCTCCTTTTAAAGCTCCCTATTGACTGCACTGACCACCTGATCACCTGAGTCCATTCCAATCATTTACCACAGATGATTTAGATTATTGAATGATCTTGTGGTGTTGTTGCAGAGGATGGCATGGCTTGGCTCTCTAAGACATGGAATCTGTGTAAGCCTCTCAAAGACAAGGGTGAGGTGGAGGCCATGAAGGGCTACCTCATGGATACGTGGACCAACCTGGCCATGGTGGATTACCCGTATCCTGCAAACTTCCTGGCTCCTCTGCCTGCATATCCAATTGAGGTACACAGCTTGAAATTATTTTTTGTCTATTATTATACATATGTAAGCTACAGGTTGAAGTTCCCAAACTCGGCATCCCAAGACTCGGCAACACCCAAAACTCGGCTATGGTTCCGGATTTTCCAAAACACGGCAGAACACCCAAAACCGGCGCGTAGTTGCCGGGTCGGCCGCGAGGTGCCACCACACTAGGCCGCTTGGTTTATCCCGCCGATTTGTTTGTTGTTATTGTTCAGTGGTGTTGTGATTGTAGAGTTGTGTACACTGTTATTTTGTGTGTTATTTGTTGTGTACACTGTTATTTGTGATTTTCATTCTTTTTTTCCCCTTAATATATCTACATTCTAAAAGTCGGCAAATTCCATTACTCGGCTCGGCGCTGGTCCCGAGGTTGCCGAGTTTGGGAACTTCAACCTGTATATACAAATTTTTATCTTTTTTTCCTCCCTAAAAGGCAGTGCATAAGTCTCTAGATTGGGGAGACTAGATTTTCATGTAGACACCTAAGACTAGTGTGTTTGGCTGGAGGTCATTTGAAAAAGATATAACATATAATATAATATAAGCTCCTGCAGTATTAACTTTTTACATTACCAACCGGTTTTTCTTCACATTATTGTGCAAATATAGTACTAGACAGCTTGAAAGATGCACTTTTCCTCAGAAATCCTGTAAAGGAGGTGTTGATGTTGTGAATGGTGAGGGACGGGAACAAAGAAAGGTTTTGGTGTTTGGGTGTGGCTATTGAGGCAGGACGGCCCATGGAGGCAGGATGGCCCATGGAGGCAGGACAGCCCATGGAGGCAGGATGGCCCATGGAGGCAGAGATGAACCTTGGGGGGATAAAGCAGCTGAGGTGGGGAGACATTTAGGCACCATATGAGGCGCTTATTTCAGAAAGTTGATAAGTGCCACAAATAAAAAACTAAGAAAATGGCTTCAAACTGTTTCAATGTTCAAAATGTCATATCTTTTGAACCAAGCATATAAAAGGGTGAATTCATCATTTTGTATGCTTGGTTCAAAAGATATGACATTTTGAACATTGAAACTGTTTGAAGCCATTTTAGTTTTTTTATTGATGGCGCTTATCGACTTTCTGAAATAAGCGCCTCATATATTAGTTTGTGATATCTCCAGACATACAGGAACTACCATGTGTAGGTCTCGCGTCTTCTTGTAGCTTCCTTATTTTCTTATGTTTCTTATGTTCTTATGTAAAACACTGGCATATGATTGGGTTAGTCTCACTTAGTTCAGTGTCTTATGGTGAGTTAACACACGAGTTTCTTTATGGCCCAGGTGGTGTGTAGTCACCTGACAGAGCCCGGCCGGGAGGGAAAGGCCCTGCTGGAGGAGCTGTTTGAAGGCGTCACTGTTTACTTCAACTACACCGGACAGAGCAAGTGCCTGGACTATACTGAGGAGGCGGATGCTCGGCTTGATGACCGAGGGTGGAGCTTCCAGGTGGGCTTGATTGATAGGAGTGTTATTTATATTTATATATAAAAAAAGAAGCCAAGAACAAGTTTTGATCAGGACTCATTCAATCCTTATAATTAGAAAGTGACTATTTTTCCAAGGATGATGCAAAACTTAGCATAATATTCAGTTTCGTTATGTATGTCATGGCTTGCTTGATAGTAGTGTTACTGTGTTATAAATATTTTATATATATATATATAAAAAAGGAGCCAAGAACAAATTTTGATCAGGACTCATTCAAACCTTATCATTAGAAAGTGACTATTTTTCCAAGGATGATTCAAAACTACATAATATTCTGTTTCGTTATGTATGTTAGGTATACCCATCTTGTCACCACAACTACCATATCCTTAACCCCTTCACGCCCAGATCTTTCCATTAATATATAAAATAGTCTTGTTAGCCATAAAATAAGAAAACGGTAGCTTAAATATACCAAATTAGCTAGTGGACAAGGATACTAAATAGGTTTTGTCTATAAAATCTTGCTTATATTCACAAAAATCGTCTTATGGTCTTAAAAATCGTCAATTTAAATTACGTTCTGGGCGTGAAGGGGTTAACACAAACACCACCCTCCTTTCCATGCTGCCGTGCTGCTGTGATGCGTCGTGGTGTGGCGCCGACAGTCCTGCACGGAGATGGTGATGCCGTTCTGCTATGATGGTGTTAAGGACTTCTTTGAGCCAGCGCCGTGGGACTTCCAGGAGGTCGTCGCCAATTGCCGCAAGACCTGGGGGGTGACGCCTCGGGCCTACATGGCGCCCCTCATGTATGGCGGGTGGACCTTCAACGCTGCCAGCAACATTGTGTTCAGGTATAGAAGTAGCTATTGATTTAAAGTTAGTGCACTGTCAACAAGCTTTTTATCTCACATTGGGGAGTCAGTGCATTGTCAACAAGCTTTTTATCTCACATTGGGTAGTCAGTGCATTGTCAACAAGCTTTTTATCTCACATTGGATAGTCAGTGTATTGTCAACAAGCTTTTTATCTCACATTGGGGAGTCAGTACATTGTTAACAAGCTTTTTATCTCACATTGGGTAGTCAGTGCATTGTCAACAAGCTTTTTATCTCACATTGGATAGTCAGTGTATTGTCAACAAGCTTTTTATCTCACATTGGGGAGTCAGTGCATTGTCAACAAGCTTTTTATCTCACATTGGGGAGTCAGTGCATTGTCAACAAGCTTTTTATCTCACATTGGGGAGTCAGTGCATTGTCAACAAGCTTTTTATCTCACATTGGGGAGTCAGTGCATTGTCAACAAGCTTTTTATCTCACATTGGGGAGTCAGTGCATTGTCAACAAGCTTTTTATCTCGCATTGGGGAGTCAGTGCATTGTCAACAAGCTTTTTATCTCACATTGGGGAGTCAGTGTATTGTCAACAAGCTTTTTATCTCACATTGGAGAGTCACTGTATTGTCAACAAGCTTTTTATCTCACATTGGGGAGTCAGTGCATTGTCAACAAGCTTTCTATCTCACATTGGGTAGTTAGTGCATTGTCAACATGCTTTTTATCTGACATTGGGGAGTCAGTGCATTGTCAACAAGCTTTTTATCTCACATTGGGTAGTTAGTGCATTGTCAACAAGCTTTTTATCTCACGTTGGATAGTCAGTGTATTGTCAACAAGCTTTTTATCTCACATTGGGTAGTTAGTGCATTGTCAACAAGCTTTTTATCTCACGTTGGATAGTCAGTGTATTGTCAACAAGCTTTTTATCTCACATTGGGTAGTTAGTGCATTGTCAACAAGCTTTTTATCTCACGTTGGATAGTCAGTGTATTGTCAACAAGCTTTTTATCTCACATTGGAGAGTCAGTGTATTGTCAACAAGCTTTTTATCTCACATTGGGTAGTTAGTGCATTGTCAACAAGCATTTTATCTCACATTGGGGAGTCAGTGCATTGTCAACAAGCTTTTTATCTCACATTGGGGGGTCAGTGCATTGTCAACAAGCTTTTTATCTCACATTGGGGAGTCAGTGCATTGTCAACAAGCTTTTTATCTCACATTGGGGAGTCAGTGCATTGTCAACAAGCTTTTTATCTCACAGTGGAGAGTCAGTGCATTGTCAACAAGCTTTTTATCTCACATTGGGGAGTCAGTGCATTGTCAACAAGCTTTTTATCTCACATTGGGTAGTTAGTGCATTGTCAACAAGCATTTTATCTCACATTGGATAGTCAGTGTATTGTCAACAAGCTTTTTATCTCACATTGGGGAGTCAGTGCATTGTCAACAAGCTTTTTATCTCACATTGGAGAGTCAGTGCATTGTCAACAAGCTTTTTATCTCACATTGGAGAGTCAGTGCATTGTCAACAAGCTTTTTATCTGACATTGGGGAGTCAGTGCATTGTCAACAAGCTTTTTATCTCACATTGGGGAGTCAATGTATTGTCAACAAGCTTTTTATCTCACATTGGGGAGTTAGTGCATTGTCAACAAGCTTTTTATCTCACATTGGGGAGTTAGTGCGTTGTCAACAAGCTTTTTATCTCGCATTGGGGAGTTAGTGCATTGTCAACAAGCTTTTTATCTCACATTGGGGAGTCAGTGCATTGTCAACAAGCTTTTTATCTCATTGAGTAGTTGGTGCATTGTCAACAAGCTTTTTATCTCACATTGGGTAGTCAGTGTATTGTCAACAAGCTTTTTATCTCGCATTGGGGTGTCAGTGCATTGTCAGCAAGCTTTTTATCTCACATTGGGGACTCATTGCATTGTCAACAAGCTTTTTATCTCGCATTGGAGAGTCATTGCATTGTCAACAAGCTTTTTATCTCACATTGGAGAGTCATTGCATTGTCAACAAGCTTTTTATCTCACATTGGGGAGTCATTGCATTGTCAACAAGCTTTTTATCTCACATTGGGGAGTCATTGCATTGTCAACAAGCTTTTTATCTCACATTGGGGAGTCAGTGCATTGTCAGCAAGCTTTTTATCTCACATTGGGGAGTCATTGCCTTGTCAACAAGCTTTTTATCTCACATTGGATAGTGTTGTTGAGGAAAGTATACCAGTCTTAGTCTCCATTAATTCATTTTCAACGAGCTTTTTATCTCACATTGGGTAGTGTTGTTGAGGAAAGTATACCAGTCTTATAGTAACTGGTAATAACAGGACCCTAAACTATTAACGTTGATGATTTTCCCCACCACAGCAATGGGTTGTTGGATCCCTGGTCAACGGGCGGTGTGCTCTGGAATGTGAGTGACAGTGTGGTGGCGGTGATCATCCCTGAAGGGGCCCACCACCTCGACCTGCGCTCCGCCAACCCCGCCGACCCCCCCTCGGTGGTGGAGGCGCGCCGGGTGGAGAAGGCGCACATCACCAAGTGGATCGAGCAGTTCAAACAAATGCAAGGTGCTGGTTAACCCTGGGATGTGTTCTGTAGATACCTATCAGTGCCCTATTTCTTGCAGTACAACAGAAGATAGGGTGTTCTTTGACCTTGTGATACTGTATTATAGTCTATTTTATTTATTATGGTCAAAATGCACTAAGGAAGCCACGCCCCCTGCCTCCCCTTCTATTCTACGGGGCAGCTGATTGGTGCATTCCTCGTATCATCACTACCAATCACAATATCTTCACTACTTAACAGCGCGTGACCACTGGACAGAGCAATCTTCACTTCAAAGGGTGACAAAATCAAAAATCCCTTTGTAGTGAAGATTGCTCTGTCCAGTGGTCACGCCGCTGTTAAGTAGTGAAGATATTGTGATTGGTAATGATGATACGAGGAATTGCACCAATCAGCTGCCCCGTAGAATAGAGGGGGAGGCAGGGGGCGTGGTTTTCTTAGTGCATTTTGACCATAGTAAATAAAATAGACTATAGGTGACCTGTTTCTAGTAGTACAAAAGAAGAAAGGGTGTTCTTTGACCTTGTGATACTGTATTAGGTGACCTGTTTTTAGTGGCTCAAGTGGCAAGGTTATATTACCTGTGTGATTTATTTTACCAAGTAGCTCATAAGTAGTAGAGGATCTGCACCGTTGTTTGTGATGGTGTGGACTGTGACATAAGTTCATGGAACAATACCTCGTTGAATCTTCATCATCAGGTGTAGAACTGTGACTCACTGTTAATTGTTAATGCATTTATTTTATGTATGCAACGTTTAGGTACAAAATCTCACATTGATGATGGCAGTGGTTGTGCCAAGAATACCTGAATAAATATACTCAACATGAACAGCACGTATTGTTGTACATAAATAGAAAATATTTAATGGTTTCATATCACATTTTGCAGAGTGAGATAGTTTAGCTGAAGGTTAGAAGTGCACTTAGCGATGGAGGAAGCAGGCAGGTGGAGCTATGGGACACGTGCTTCAGGTGGAGACAGGTATGTTGGGTAGCTTGATGAATAGTGAGCAGGGAGGTGAAGGCAGGTTGTGGCTGCACTAGTATTTCTATTTTGTCCTACCTATATTTTATCATGTGTGACACCTTGACTTTCTTCACAGTCTACATCTGACGACCAATTTCTTATGATTCTCGAAACCACATAGGAGAGTGTGTACAGAGCAGGAAGACTTACCATGCCTGCACCGGGACTCCCGCGTGGTGATCCCCGGGAGTGGCGTCGTAGGGTGGGCGAGGCGACGTGCCCCCAATGATTGATTGATTGATAACCACTAATGCTACTCCCCATCACCACCCCTGACACCCCTCCCTTCCACCCCTACACTGAATCCTAACTTATTAAGGGACGCGATAATTATGCAATGGTGAGGTGGAAGGGGTTGAGGGACGGGGTTGTTGGAAGGGATTTGGGCGGGCTGGTTGGAAGGGGTTGAGTGAAGGTGTTTGCAAAGGGTTGAGGGAAGGGGTTCGGGCGGGTGTTGAGGGAGGGGATTGTTGGAAGGGGTTCGGGCGGGCTGGTTGGAGGTTGTTGAAGGTAAGGGGTTGTTGGTCAGCAGTGATTAATGGTGCCCGCGGTGTGACAGCATGACTGATGTTGCGCCGCTTGTTTGCGTGCCTGTGAATTAATGAAGGCAACATAATTAAGTATCCAAAGTGACCGCAGATGTTTTCTGTAATTTTTTTTCTCCCTTTTTTTCCTGGGTTTTGGTTTTATATTGCCATGATTTGTTTTTGCGGTTGCTACTAATGTATTCTATTTAGTTTTATTCATCCCGTCTATATTCTCGACTATTTTTTACGCGTTGATATATTAGCATTTTTGGTAAATATTGATTACCGTGAGGTTTTTTATGCTGGTGTATTTTCAACATTTCTATTGAGTCATGTTTTAAGAGTAGGAGGAGGAGGAGGAGGGAGACAGGAAGAGTAGGGGATGGCAGAGGAAGGAAAGAGGAGAAGGAAGAGTTGAAGGAAGGTGACAGGAAGAGTAGGGGATGGTAATTTTTTTCATCCTGGTTTATTTTCAACCTTTCTATTGATTCATGTTTTAAGAATAGGAGGAGGAGGAGTTAAAAAAAGGAGAAACGAAGGATAGGGGATGGTAGAGAAAGGAAAGAGGAGGAGGAGTAGTAGTTGAAGGAAGGAGAAAGGAAGAGTAGAGGAGTAGAAGGAAGGAAGGAGAGAGAAAGTAGTGGGTGGTAGAGGAAGAGTAGTAGAAGAAGGAAGGAAAGAGGAAGAGGGGAAGGAAAGAGGAGGAGGAGTAGAAGGAAGGAGAGAGGAAGAGTAGTGGGTGGTAGAGGAGAGAGGAAGAGTAGGGGGTGGTAGAGGAGAGAGGAAGAGTAGTGGGTGGTAGAGGAGGAGAGAGGAAGAGTAGTGGGTGGTAGAGGAAGGAGAGAGGAAGAGTAGTGGGTGGTAGAGGAGGAGAGAGGAAGAGTAGGGGGTGGTAGAGGAGAGAGAGGAAGAGTAGAGGAGGAGAGAGGAAGTGTAGTGGGTGGTAGAGGAGGAGAGAGGAAGAGTAGTGGGTGGTAGAGGAGGAGAGAGGAAGAGTAGTGGGTGGTAGAGGAGGAGAGAGGAAGAGTAGTGGGTGGTAGAGGAGAGAGGAAGAGTAGTGGGTGGTAGAGGAGGAGAGAGGAAGAGTAGGGAGTGGTAGAGGAGGAGAGAGGAAGAGTAGTGGGTGGTAGAGGAGGAGAGAGGAAGAGTAGTGGTGGTAGAGGAGAGAGAGGAAGAGTAGTGGGGTAGAGGAGGAGAGAGGAGAGTAGAGGAAGGAGAGAGGAAGGAGAGAGGAAGAGTAGTGGGTGGTAGAGGAGGAGAGAGGAAGAGTAGGGAAGGAGAGAGGAAGAGTAGTGGGTGGTAGAGGAGGAGAGAGGAAGAGTAGGGGAAGGAGAGAGAGAGAGTAGGGGATGGTAGAGGAGAAGGAAGTGAAGAGGAAGAGTAGGAGGAGAGGAGGAAGGAGGAGGAGGAGTAGACGGAAGGAGAGAGGAAGAGTAGGGGGTGGTAGGGGAAGGAGAAATGAGGTCACAGAGGACACAGGAACCAAGGTGTAGCAAGGCAGAAATGAGGTCAAGTCATAAAGGGGTTCCTGCTTGGCCTGACTAAAAATAGTATGGCGATATGCTTGATTCAACCCGATCAACTTTTGTGGTCCCTAGGGTCCTGTGTGACCTCGCCTCCCTCTCCTTGCCACGCACTCTTCCTTCATCAGCTGATCCTTTGTTTCTTTATTTTCCTCCTTAAACTTACTCCTTTTCTTTCCTCCTTCCTTTTCCTCCTTAAATTTCCTATTCTCTCTTTTCCTCCTTAAATTTCCTCCTATTCTCTCTTTTCCTCCTTAAATTTCCTCCTATTCTATTTTCCTCCTTAAATTTCCTCCTATTCTCTTTTCCTCCTTAAATTTCCTATTCTCTCTCTTCCTCCTTAAATTTCCTCCTATTCTCTCTTTTCCTCCTTAAATTTCCTCCTATTCTCTTTTCCTCCTTAAATTTCCTCCTATTCTCTCTTTTCCTCCTTAAATTTCCTCCTATTCTCTCTTTTCCTCCTTAAATTTCCTCCTATTCTCTCTTTTCCTCCTTAAATTTTCTCCTATTCTTTTTATTTTCCTCCTTAAATTTCCTCCTTTCTTTCAAACTTACCCTCCTTTTTTTTCCTCCTTTAACTTACTCCTTCTTTTTCCTCCTTCCTTTTCTTTTTCTCTTCCTCCTTAAGCTTCCTCCTATTCTTTTTTACTTAGAAAACTTACCCTCCTTTTTTTCCCCTCAATCTTACTCCTTTTCTTTGATCTTCCTCATTTGACTTTTCATCTTCCTCATTAAAACCCATTAAACTTACCCCTTCCTCCCTCCTATTTTGCCTTCCTCTTCCTCCTTAGACTTACCCTCCTCATATTAAACCCTCCTCCTTTTCCTTCCTCCTTTTCATTAACTCCTTACTCTTCTTACCTTACTCTTCTTACTCTCCGCCACTTACTTATCTCTTTATACGATCCTTTGTTGATCAGTAAGTGTGTATTGGTAGTCAAGTCTATCAAGATCTTGGTGTGTGACTGTGTGTGTGTGTGTGGGCTCAGTTCATCAGTAAAGTGCCAAGGAAGCCACACGATTGGTCCCATCAATTGGCAATCACCTCCTCTGGGTTTATCTAGGTGTCGGGTCTGAATAGCTTGTTATCATTGAGACTCCATCCAATAGCCGAAAGGAGGTGGCTGAAGATGTGATTCTGAGGCAGTTGTATATGTGTTACGAGAGAGAGAGAGAGAGAGAGGGGTGGAGTTTGTGGAATGAAATGTGGGTGGAAATGGGAGTTTGTGGAATTATATGTGGGTGGAAATGGGTGATTGTGGAATGAAATGCGGGTGGAAATGGGAGTTTGTGGAATGAAATGTGGGTGGAAATGGGAGTTTGTGGAATGAAATGTGGGTGGAAATGGGAGTTTGTGGAATGAATTGTGGGTGGAATTGGGTGATTGTGGAATTAAAAATGGGTGGAAATGGGAGTTTGTGGAATGAAATGTGGGTGGAAATGAGTTTGTGGAATTAAAAATGGGTGGAAATGGGAGTTTGTGGAATGAAATGTGGGTGGAAATGGGAGTTTGTGGAATTAAAAAATGGGTGGAAAGGGAGTTTGTGGAATGAACTGTGGGTGGAAATGGGAGTTTCTGGAATGAAATGTGGGTGGAAATGGGAGTTGTGGAATGAAATGGGGTAGAAATGGGAGTTTGTGAAATGCAAGTGTGGTGGAAATGGGAGTTTGTGGAATGAAATTTGGTTGGAATTGGGAGTTTGTGGAATGAAATGTGGGTGGAAATGGGAGTTTGTGGAATGAAATGTGGGGAAGAAATGGGAGTTTGTGGAATGAAATGTGGGTGGAAAATGGGGAGTTTGTGGAATGAAATGTGGGTGGAAATGGGAGTTTGTGGAATGAAATGTGGGTGGAAATGGAGTTTGTGGAATGAAATGTGGGTGGAAATGGGAGTTTGTGGAATGAAATGTGGGTAGAAATGGGAGTTTGTGGAATGAAATGTGGGTGGAAATGGGAGTTTGTGGAATGAAATGTGGGTGGAAATGGGAGTTTGTGGAATGAAATATGGGGGGAGAAATGGGAGTTTGTGGAATGAAATGTGGGTGGAAATGGGAGTTTGTGGAATGAAATGTGGGTGGAAATGGGAGTTTGTGGAATGAAATGTGGGTGGAATGGAGTTTGTGGAATGAAATGTGGGTGGAAATGGGAGTTTGTGGAAGAATGTGGGTGGAAATGGGAGTTTGTGGAATGAAATGTGGGTGGAAATGGGGTTTGTGGAATGAAATGTGGGTGGAAATGGGAGTTTGTGGAATGAAATGTGGGTGGAATTGGGAGTTTGTGGAATGAAATGTGGGTGGAAATGGGAGTTTGTGGAATGAAATGTGGGTGGAAATGGGAGTTTGTGGAATGAAATGTGGGTGGAAATGGGAGTTTGGAATGAAATGTGGGTAGAAATGGGAGTTTGTAGAATGAAATGTGGGTGGAAATGGGAGTTTGTGGAATGAAATGTGGGTGGAAATGGGAGTTTGTGGAATGAAATGTGGGTGGAAATGGGAGTTTGTGGAATGAAATGTGGGTGGAATTGGGGAGTTTGTGGAATGAAATGTGGGTGGAAATGGGAGTTTGTGGAATGAAATGTGGGTGGAAATGGGAGTTTGTGGAATGAAATGTGGGTGGAAATGGGAGTTTGTGGAATGAAATGTGGGTAGAAATGGGAGTTTGTGGAATGAAATGTGGGTGGAAATGGGAGTTTGTGGAATGAAATGTGGGTGGAAATGGGAGTTTGTGGAATGAAATGTGGGTGGAAATGGGAGTTTGTGGAATGAAATGTGGGTAGAAATGGGAGTTTGTGTGGAATGAAATGTGGGTGGAAATGGGAGTTTGTGGAATGAAATGTGGGTGGAAATGGGAGTTTGTGGAATGAAATGTGGGTGGAAATGGGAGTTTGTGGAATGAAATGTGGGTGCAAGCACATACGTTCAGTTTAAGAGAAATTAACTCTAGTTCACGCACGCATGTGGTATAGTAATTGAGAGTTAGTAGGAAAAAAGAAAGAAAAAGAAGAGCAGAGAAGGGGGAGAAGGGGAACCAATGCCTATAGTCTATTTTTTTTATTATGGTCAAAATGCAGTAAGGAAGCCACGCCCCCTGCCTCCCCTTCTATTCTATGGGGCAGCTGATTGGTGCATTCCTCGTATCATCATTACCAATCACAGTATCTTCACTACTTAACAACGGCGTGACCACTGGAGAGAGCAATCTTCACTACAGAGGGATTTTTGATTTTGTCACCCTCTGTAGTGAAGATGTCTAACCCAGTGGTCACGCCGCTGTTAAGTAGTGAAGATATTGTGATTGGTAGTGATGATACGAGGAATGCACCAATCAGCTGCCCCGTAGAATAGAAGGGCAGGCAGGGGGCGTGGCTTCCTTACTGCATTTTGACCATAATAAAAAAAATAGACTATAACCTAACACACAGACACGTAATCTGGTGTGAAAATATCAAACCTAAATACAAAATGAGCTTAACCAATTCTATAAAACATGAAAAAACAACTTATATTCATGTTACATAAAGTAGAAAAGCTAAAAATACGTATACGAAAGGAGATGTTTATACCTAATTTCCTTTCACCTCATTTTGATTAACAGTATCATTTATCATCTTTTACTTATGCAAACTCTTTAACTTAACTTTTAGCTTAACTTAACAAAGGGTAAAAAAGGGGATGATATGCAAGAGAGGCGAGAGCAAGGCAAAAAAGTTAACAAAGGGTAAAAAAGGGGATGATATTCAAGAGAGGCGAGAGCAAGGCTAAAAACTTAACAAAGGGTAAAAAAGGGGATGATATTCAAGAGAGGCGAGAGCAAGGCTAAAAACTTAACAAAGGGTAAAAAAGGGGATGATATGCAAGAGAGGCGAGAGCAAGGCAAAAAACTTAACAAAGGGTAAAAAAGGGGATGATATGCAAGAGAGGCGAGAGCAAGGCTAAAACTTAACAAGGGTAAAAAGGGGATGATATGCAAGAGAGGCGAGAGCAAGGCTAAGTTAACAAAGGTAAAAAGGGATGATATACAAGAGAGGCGAAGCAAGGCAAAAACTTACAAAGGGTAAAAAAGGGGATATATCAAGAGAGCGAGAGCAAGCTAAAAACTTAACAAAGGGTAAAAAAGGGGATGATATGCAAGAGAGAGGCGAGAACAAGGCTAAAAACTTAACAAAGGGTAAAAAAGGGGATGATATTCAAGAGAGGCGAGAGCAAGGCCGGTGATTTAGGAGAGAGATATGGAGATGGAGAAAAAGATGAAGAGTGAAGGGAGAGTTGAGTGAGTTTGTGGAAATTAGGTGACGTGACAACGAGGTTTTCGTCGCTGTGAAGGAAGAAAAGATCAGGAGAAAAAGCGTAAAAGGAGGGAAGGAAATCAGTGCGAGAGATAGGAGGAGGAATGGAGAGTGAAGAAAGAAGTGATAGAAGGAAGGCAGTGTTAGTTAGGGTTAGAGGGAGGAAGGGAGTGTTAGTTAGTTAGTGTTAGGGAGGAAGGAAAGGATCGAGTGTTAGTTAGGACGGGAAGAAGTGATAGGAGCGAAGGAAGGGAGTATTAGTTAGGGTTAATAGGAAGGAAGGGAGTGTTAGGAGAAGAGGAATGAAGGTAGTGTTAGTTTAGGAGGTTAGTTAGACGGGAAGAAGTGATAGCAGCGAAGGAAGGGAGTGTTAGTTAGGTGAAGAGGAAGGAGGGGAGTTAGTTAGGGTAAAGAGGAATGAAGGAAGTGTTAGTTAAGGAAGAGGAAGGAAGGGAGTGTTAGTTAGGGTTAATAGGAAGGAAGGGAGTGTTAGTTAGGGTTAATAGGAAGGAAGGGAGTGTTAGTTAGGGTTAATAGGAAGGAAGGCAGTGTTAGTTAGGGTTAATAGGAAGGAAGGCAGTGTTAGTTAGGGTTAATAGGAAGGAAGGCAGTGTTAGTTAGGGTTAATAGGAAGGAAGGGAGTGTTAGTTAGGGTTAGAGGAAGGAAGGCAGTGTTAGTTAGGGTTAATAGGAAGGAAGTTAGTGTTAGTTAGGGTTAATAGGAAGGAAGGGAGTGTTAGTTAGGGTAAAGAGGAAGGAAGGCAGTGTTAGTTAGGGTTAATAGGAAGGAAGAGAGTGTTAGTTAGGGTTAGAGGAAGGAAGGGGTTATTAGGGTTAATAGGAAGGAAGGCAGTGTTAGTTAGGGTTAAAGGAAGGAAGTAGTGTTAGTTAGGGTTAATAGGAAGGAAGGGAGTGTTAGTAGGGAAGAGGAAGGAAGGCAGTGTTAGTTAGGGTTAATAGGAAGGAAGAGAGTGTTAGTTAGGGTTAGAGGAAGGAAGGGAAGGCAGGATAGGAAGGAAGGCAGTGTTAGTTAGGGTTAATAGGAAGGAAGGGAGTGTTAGTTAGGGTTAGAGGAAGGAAGGCAGTGTTAGTTAGGGTTAATAGGAAGGAAGGCAGTGTTAGTTAGGGTTAATAGGAAGGAAGGGAGTGTTAGTTAGGGTAAAGAGGAAGGAAGGGAGTGTTAGTTAGGGAGGAGGAAGGAAGGGAGTGTTAGTTAGGGTTAATAGGAAGGAAGGCAGTGTTAGTTAGGGTTAATAGGAAGGAAGGGAGTGTTAGTTAGGGAATAGGAAGGAAGGCAGTGTTAGTTAAGGAAGAGGAAGGAAGGGAGTGTTAGTTAGGGAATAGGAAGGAAGGGAGTGTTAGTTAGGGTTAATAGGAAGGAGGGAGTGTTAGTAGGGAGAGAGAAGGCAGTGTTAGTTAGAAGAAGGAAGCAGTGTTAAGGAAGGAGAAAGGATGTTAGTTAAGGAAGAGGAAGGAAGGAGTGTTTAAGGGAAGGAAAATTAAGAGTGGGTAGGGGGTAGGGTAGTAACTTAGTGGTAGGGGAAGGGATAATTGCTTAGGGAAGGGGTTGTTAAGGATGGTGTTTGCCAGTTAATGGGGTTTAATTAGACAACCGGCTGTCCCAAAGCCACTCACTTGCACTCCAGTTATAGATTTCCTTGATGGGAAGCCTTCAGAATCAGTAGTGCTAAACTTCTTACTATTACTTACTAATTATTATATTATATCCCTTCAGGGTGTGAGTTATTATCATTATTATAGTAGCCTAGTACCGTCAAGAACACTATAAGTCGCCACTGCACTAATGTCGCCAGGCACCATATATTACGAATTTTAGCATCACTACAGACTTGTACGTACCACTAAAAAGGCATGCACAGTAGTTTATATTATGTACCTGTCTTCAGTGGTGTTTGCTACAAGTCCGTAGTGATGCAAAATTGGTAATATATGGCACCTGGCGACATTAGTGCAGTGGCGACTTAGTGATATTGACGGTACTAGACTACTATAATAATGATAATAACTCACCCCTGAAGGGATATAACATAATAAGTAGTAAGTACTAGTAAGAAGTTTAGTACCACTGAAGGCTTCCCATCAAGGAAATCTATAACTGTAGTGATAGTGAGTGGCTTTGGGACAGCCGGTTATCTAATTAAAACCCCATTAATTAACTGGCAAACACCACCCTTAACAACCCCTTACAGTGTTATTGACGGTAGTAGCAGTCGTCAGGGTCATTGGTCTATAATTACTAAATTCCCGCAACACATTAGAATTCATGGCGATTACGTGTGTAGGTAGGTTATCGTGCTCATAGAAGTAGTAGTAGTATTAGTAGTAGTAGTAGTAGTAGTGGTAGTAGTAGTAGTAGTAGTAGTGGTGGTAGTAGTAGTGGTAGTGGTAGTAGTAGTAGTAGTAGTAGTAGTATGTAGTAGTAGTAGTATAGTAGTAGAGTAGTAGTAGTAGTAGTAGTAGTAGTAGTAGTAGTAGTAGTAGTAGTAGTAGTAGTGTGGTGGTAGTAGTATAGTAGTAGTGTAGTGTAGTGTAGTGGTAGTAGTAGTATAGTAGTTAGTGGTAGTAGTAGGTATTAGTAGTAGTAGTAGTGTAGTAGTAGTAGTAGTAGTAGTAGGTAGTAGTAGTAGTAGTAGTAGTAGTAGAGTAGTGATAGTAGTAGTAGTGTAGTGGTAGTGGTAGGGAGTGTAGTAGTAGTAGTAGTAGTAGTAGTAGTGTAGTAGTAGTAGTAGTAGTGGTAGTAGTAGTAGTAGGGAGTAGTAGTAGTGGTAGTGTAGTAGTAGTGAGTAGTAGAGTAGTAGTAGTATAGTTAGTAGTAGTAGTGTGGTAGTAGTAGTAGTAGTAGTAGTAGTAGTAGTAGTTAGTAGTAATGTAGTGGTAGTAGTAGTAGTGTAGTAGTAGTTAGTATAGTAGTATTAGTAGTGGTGTAGTAGTATTTGTAGTGTACTATTTAGTGGACTGTACTATACGTACTAGTGGTAGTACTATTGCTTATAAACTTATTATTACATTACTTCATGG
>JACEEZ010010149.1:27500-32500 GCA_016584305.1 Chionoecetes opilio | reverse complement strand
AGAGGGGGGAGGGGTCGACGCTCCCCCTAAATATTTACATAATTGAACTTGCCTTGGACACCCTCCCCCCCCTCTTTCCTCCTCCTCCTCCTCCTCCTCCCTCCTCCTCCTCCTCCTCCTCCTCCTCCCTCCTCCACACCCACTCTCACTCAACCTCATAAGCGAAATGTTTGTTGCCTTATATTTTATTCTATTTTCCCCTTTTTTTCTTCATGTGTGTGTGTGTGTGTGTGTGTGTGTGTGTGTGTGTGTGTGTAAATTTCCAGTATAACGTTTCAAGCCTTTTATTCTGTTATGCAGCAAGCTTTTCTCTGTATTCAGTATATGCGGAGTTATAGTGGATGTGTTGTTGTTGTTGTTGTTGTTGGTTGGTGGTGGTGGTGGTGGTTATAGTAGTAGTAGTAGTAGCAGTAGTAGTAGTGGTAGTTGTAGTAGTAGTAGTGGCGGACAGACTCACTGGCGGTGGTTGTAGTAGTAGTGGTGGTGGTGGTTGTAGTTAGTAGTAGTAGTAGTAGTAGTGGTAGTTGTAGTGATAGTAGTAATAGTAGCAGTAGTGGTGGTTGTAGTAGTAGTAGTAGTAGTGGTGGTGGTGGTTGTGGTAGTAGTAGTATACCATTAGCAATACTCAACACACATCCAATAGCATTACTTTAATAATATAAAAAAGCTCCTTCAACTAAACTCTCTTAATACCTCCTGAAAGAAATACAAGAATAAATAAACAAGAATGAATACGAGGAAAACCTATCACTAACAATCCACTAACATTGCGTAAAAGGCTACCAACAAAAAGTGTCTTCGAATCTCCAAACTTATCATGACACTCCAAACTTTATCCAAAAACTATACCTGACCCTCTCTCTACGTGTGTGTGTGGTGTGTGGTGGGTGTGGGTGTGGGTGTGGTGTCAACCTAGGCCTCCGTGGGTTACTAAAGGGAGGTGTCAGGTTTAGGGGGGGTAAAAGGGAGGCCCATATATATAAAGTTGAAATGGTAAGGGGAAATATATAAGATTCATACTGATAAGGGTGAAATTTTATAGCCACCCTCTTGATAATTCTTAAGTATCTGGGGATCAAGATTTTTTTGCCTGATTTATTAATTAACTGTGAACCTATTTATTAACCTATTTTTTCCTTGCTTCTTTTATTATTTTATTTTGTTTTAGGTTATTTGAGGTTTATTTTTGGTTATTATACAAGGTTATTTTAGGTTTATTTTAGGTAAAGTTTGGTTATTTTAGGTTTATTTAAGGTTATTTTAGGTTTATTTTAGGTTATTTTAGGTTAATATATCTTTGCCTGTTTCAACTGTGAACCTTTTTTTTCCCTTTCCTTTTTTTTAGCACTTATATCTACTTTTTTTTTCTCCATTTTGTGAGGGGAATCAGGGGATGAGTGTCCTTTGCCTAATTTATCTGGGAACCTTATTTTGTCCCTCCTTTTTCTCTCCCTTTCCTCTTTTTTTTACCATTTTGTGAGGGTATGAGTCTTTTTTCCCGGCCTTTTTTCTCTGCCTTTTTTCTCACTTCCCTTTTATTTCTCCATTTTGTGAGGGCATGAGTCTTCTTTCCTGGCCTTTTTTATCAATTCACTCTTTTCCCCATTTTGTGAGGGCATGAGTCTTTTTTCCCGGCCTTTTTTTTATCAATTCCCTCTTTTTTTCCATTTTGTGAGGTCATGAGTTTTTTTTCCCGGCCTTTTTTTATCACTTCCCTCTTTTTTTTCCCATTTTGTGAGGGCATGAGTCTTTTTTCCCGGCCTTTTTTATCAATTCCCTCTTTTTTTCCATTTTGTGAGGGCATGAGTCTTTTTTCCCGGCCTTTTTTATCAATTCCCTCTTTTTTTTCCCATTTTGTGAGGGCATGAGTCTTTTTTCCCGGCCTTTTTTATCAATTCCCTCTTTTTTTCCATTTTGTGAGGGCATGAGTCTTTTTTCCCGGCCTTTTTTATCAATTCCCTCTTTTTTTCCATTTTGTGAGGGCATGATTTTTTTTCCCGGCTTTTTTATCAATTCCCTCTTTTTCCCCATTTTGTGAGGGCATGAGTCTTTTTCCCGACATTTTTCTCACTTTACCCTCTTTTTTTGCCATTTTGTGAGGGTATGAGTCTTCTTTCCCTGCATTTTTCTCCCATACCTCTTTTTTTTACCATTTTGTGAGGGCATGAGTCTTTTTTCCATTTTGTGAGGGTATAAGAGTCTTTTTTCCCGGCCTTTTTTATCACTTCCCTCTTTTTTTCAATTTTGTGAGGGCATGAGTCTTTTTTCCCGGCCTTTTTTATCACTTCCCTCTTTTTTTCAATTTTGTGAGGGTATGAGTCTTCTTTCCCTGCATTTTTCTCCCATACCTCTTTTTTTTACCATTTTGTGAGGGCATGAATCTTCCTCCGTTACTCCATCCAGGTGTTTGCTTCCCACGCTCCTACACGTGTGCCAATATATAAGTTTTTCTTTTATAATATTTTTGTCTGTTTTCCAATGGTGACTACAGTTGTTGTTTGTATGGACACTTCCGCAAACAGATTTTTTGTTCATTCTAGTTTTTGTCATTTTATTCGAATTTTTTTTTTTTTTTTGTTTTTTTTGTATATAACATGACCAGTTTCCCATTAGAACTTTTTTTTATGTTTTTTCCACTGCTATGGTTTATTCCCACAAACCAGCTCTCTATTTTCCATATTAGTTTTTATCTATTTCTTTACTTCTCCAAACGGTTTCATTTTTCTATAACGAGATTAGTTCCATATTTTTAAAACCTACAAACTGCTTTTTTTATTCATATATATATAGTGACGATTCCAGTATTATTTCTTTCCCCAAACTTTCCTTCTTTTTATCCAATTCAGCAAACTGTATTTTGTCATTATAAGTCCGTCTAGTTCGTGCTGACGTGGCGGCGCTTTGTATAGTCAATAACCTTGTAGTTGGTACTTGCAAAGTGTCTAGATAGGATGAAAATCTTATCTTATCTTGTCATTAGAAACTTATAAAATGTCGAATGGACGAAACATATATACTTTTATTCATGTGTAAATTTGTTCAGAAAGTTGTTTTTACTCCACGAAAATGTGTCAAAACCAACAACCTTTTCTACGTGTTGTTAGGCAGTTGTTTTCCCTAACTAACAACCTTTTCTACGTTAGGTTTTTAGACAGTTATTTTCCCTAACTAGCAAACTTTTCTACGTGAGGTTGTTAGGCAGTTATTTTCCCTAGCTAACAACCTTTTCTACGTGAGGTTGTTAGGCAGTTGTTTTCCCTAACTAACAACCTTTTCTATGTGAGGTTGTTAGGGTTTTCCCTAACTAACAACCTTTTCTACGTAGGTTTTTAGGCAGTTGTTTTCCCTAACTACAACCTTTGCTACGTGAGGTTGTTAGGACAGTTTTTTCCCTACTAACAACCTTTTTACGTGGGGTTGTTAGGCAGTTGTTTTCCCTAACTAACAACCTTTTCTATGTGAGGTTGTTAGGCAGTTGTTTTCCCTCACTAACAACCTTTTCTACGTGAGGTTGTTAGGCAGTTGTTTTTCCTAGCTAACAACCTTTTCTACGTGAGGTTGTTAGGCAGTTGTTTTCCCTAACTAACAATCTTTTGTATGTGAGGTTGTTAGGCAGTCGTTTTCCCTAATTAACAACCTTTTCTACGTGAGGTTGTTAGGCAGTTGTTTTTCCTAACTAACAACCTTTTCTACGTGAGGTTGTTAGGCAGTTGTTTTCCCTAACTAACAACCTTTTATACGTGGGGTTGTTAGGCAGTTGTTTTCCCTCAACTAACAATCTTTTCTATGTGGGTTGTTAGGCAGTTGTTTTCCCTAAGCTAACAACCTTTTCTACGTGGGTTGTTAGGCAGTTGTTTTCCTAACGAACAACCTTTTCTACGTGAGATTGTTAGGCAGTTTGTTTTCCCTAACTAACAACTTTGCTTACGTGAGGTTGTTAGGAGTCGTTTTCCCTATAACAACCTTTTCATACGTGAGGTTGTTAGGCAGTTGTTTTTCCTAACTAACAACCTTTTCTACGTGAGGTTGTTAGGCAGTTGTTTTCCCTAACTAACAACCTTTTATACGTGGGGTTGTTAGGCAGTTGTTTTTCCTAACTAACAATCTTTTCTATGTGAGGTTGTTAGGCAGTTGTTTTCCCTAACTAACAACCTTTTCTACGTGAGGTTGTTAGGCAGTTGTTTTCCCTAACTAACAACCTTTTCTACGTGAGGTTGTTAGGCAGTTGTTTTCCCTAACTAACAACCTTTGCTACGTGGGGTTGTTAGACAGTTGTTTTCCCTCACTAACAACCTTTTATACGTGGGGTTGTTAGGCAGTTGTTTTTCCTAACTAACAACCTTTTCTACGTAGGTTGTTAGGCAGTTGTTTTCCCTAGCTAACAACCTTTTCTACGTGAGGTTGTTAGGCAGTTGTTTTTCCTAACTAACAACCTTTTCTACGTGAGGTTGTTAGGCAGTTGTTTTCCCTAGCTAACAACCTTTTCTACGTGAGGTTGTTAGGCAGTTGTTTTCCCTAACTAACAACCTTTTCTACGTGAGGTTGTTAGGCAGTTGTTTTCCCTAACTAACAACCTTTTCTACGTGAGGTTGTTAGGCAGTTGTTTTCCCTCACTAACAACCTTTTCTACGTGAGGTTGTTAGGCAGTTGTATTCCCTAACTAACAACCTTTTATACGTGGGGTTGTTAGACAGTTGTTTTCCCTCACTAACAACCTTTTCTACGTGAGGTTGTTAGGCAGGATTGGTTGTTCAGTTCCCTAGCTAACAACCTTTTCTACGTGAGGTTGTTAGGCAGTTGTATTCCCTAACTAACAACCTTTTATACGTGGGGTTGTTAGACAGTTGTTTTCCTCACTAACAACCTTTTCTACGTGAGGTTGTTAGGCAGTTGTTTTCCCTCACTAACAACCTTTTCTACGTTAGGTTGTTAGGGAGTTATTGCCCTTACTCCGAGAACTTGGCATTGTTTATTCATTTATAGGGTATTATCTATTTTAT
>JACEEZ010010149.1:20000-25000 GCA_016584305.1 Chionoecetes opilio | reverse complement strand
AGTAAGCATATGGGCAACGATAACCTCAAAATTAACTAATCAAATGCAAAAAAAATCGTTAACTGAAGTACAGCGGGAAAAAAGGATCTGGGTTTGTCATCATCAGTAATGATCTGAAAACCAGTTCGCATTGCCTAGCTGCCAGTAAAAAGGGCCCAAATATGATGTTGGGCTTTATTAAAACGTAACTTTGAACATAAAAACTCCGAAAGAAAATGACACAATTATACACGTCCTTGGTTAGGCCGCACTTGGAATATCCCGTTAAATTTCTGGTCCCCCTTTGTTCGTAAAAATCAAGCCAATTGGAATCAGTGCAAAGAAGAGCAACCAAACAAATTCCATCTCTGCGAAATTCATCTTATGAAGAGAGACTGCGGAAACTTAATATGTTTTCCTTAAAGGATCGTAGAATCCGTGGGGGACTTGATAGAAACCTTTAAGATCCTAAAAGGTTTTGATGTCTTTAATCAAGAGGACCTATTCGAGCTTTCAACTCAAGTGACAACAAGAAATAAGGGTTTTTTAAAACTAAACGGTCAACGTTGCATCACCGATCTCCGTAAAAATTATTTCAATGTTAGAGTCGTTGATCGATGGAACAAATTACCAGCAAATGTTGTCGGAGCCAAACAAAAATAACTACATTCAAAAACAGACTTGACGCGCACTGTAAAGTAAATGGGTATTGATAGTGCGAATTCGTATCTAGTCCCCCGTATCGATTAGTTTAGTGTAGTGGTAGTTTTTAGTTAGTATTTTTCATATCCTATCATTCTGCACTATAAAATTTTCCCCATGTTCCTATCCTCTTTAGGGACATGGTATCATTTTCCAACTGTTTTCTTACAAGTAGTTGATAGTTAGTAGTATGTAGTTCAGCAGATACCCTCGCTATGGACCAATAGGTCTCCTGGTGTCTGTTACTCCTATGTAATCCTATGTAATCCTCCTACTTCCGCTCTTCCTTTTCTTCCTCTCTGTGTATCATCATCATCATTCATCATTTTCATCTTCCCTCCTTTCAACACTTATTTCTTATGGCACATCACACACACACACACACACACAAACACACACACACACACACACAAAACACAAACACACACACACACACACCCACACACACCACACCACACACACACACAACACACCCACACACACACACACACACACACACACACACACACCACACCACACACACACACACCCACCACAACACACACCACCACACACACACACACACAACACACACACACACACACACACACACACTCAAGGTCAGACAGTCCATGGAGGGAGGAAAGGAAGAGGGGAAGGGAGGGAGAATAGGGTAAAGAGGGGATGGAGGAAAGGAAGGAAAGCGTGACAGAGATCGCTTGCTGCCATGGAGAGAGTGTTTTTCCTCCTTTCCCCCTCCTCCCTCCTCCTCCTCCTCCCCCCTCCTCCCTCCTCCTCCTCCTCCTCCCCCTTCTCCTTCTCCTCCGCTTCCTCCTCTTCCTCTTCTTCCAGCAACAGTTCCTCTAGCGGGAATTCATGCCGTCGAGTATTGATCTTCTTAGGTCTCCTGGACGCCATGGTCACTTCAAAAAACGTGGTCTCTCTCTCTCTCTCTCTCTCTCTCTCTCTTTTCTCTCTCTCTCTCTCTCTTTCTCTCTCTCTCTTCTCTCTCTCTCTCTGCCCGTCAGGGTGGCAAGGTTGGTAGAGACGTGAGCTTGCAATGTGCCGAGTCCCTGCGCATTCGGTCAGCGGTTCGAAGGGCCGCCTAGTTCGTGCTGACGTGGCGGCGCTTTTTATAGTCAATAACCTTGTAGTTGGTACTTGCAAAGTGTCTAGATAGGGTGAAAATCTTATTTCCCTCTCTCTCTTTCTCTCTCTCTTCTCTCTCTCTCTCTCCCCTCTCTCTCCCCTCTCTCTCTCTTCTCTCCTCTCTCTCTCTCTCTCTCTCTCTCTTTTCTCTCTCTCTCTCTCTCTTTCTCTCTCTCTCTCTCCCCTCTCTCTCTCTCTCTCTCCTCTCTCTGTCCATTTTTGCTTTTTTTTCCCCCCCTTCCTTCCTCACAAAATAAGCAGAAAAAAAACAAAGATCCTGCACAATATCAGAGAAGAGGGGGAAGAGAGAGAGAGGAGAGAGAGAGGAGAGGGGGAGAGAGACGAGGAGAGAGAGAAAGATGGAGGAGAGAGAGGGGAGAGAGAGAGAGAGTGTGTGGTTTGTACGTAAGATATGGAAAGAAAGGAACAAAACTAGGAAGCAAGGATAACCAGGGGAAAATATGGATGAAAATGTGGATAGAAAGGAAGCAGAAAGAAGGAGTGAAGGAAGGGGTGAAAGAAGAGAACTGAGAGAGGGAAGGAAAGTAAGGAGGAAGGGAAGTGAGAGAGGGAAGGAAAGTGACAGAGGGAAGGAAGGAAAGGAGGAAGAAAGGAGAGAGGGAAAATAAGGAGGAAGGGAAGTGAGAGAGGGAAGGAGAGTGACAGAGGGAAGGAAAGGAGGAAGGCAGGAAAGAGGGAAGGAAAGGAGGAAGGAAGGAAAGGAGGAAGGAAGGAAAGAGGGAAGGAAAGGAGGAAGGGAAGTGAGAGAGGGAAGGAAAGTAAGGAGGAAGGAGAGTGACTGAGGGAAGGAAAGGAGGAAGGAAGGAGAGAGGGAAGGAAAGGAGGAAGGAAGGAAAGGAGGAAGGGGAGTGAGAGAGGGAAGTAAAGGAGGAAGGAAAGTAAGGAGGAAGGGGCGTGAGAGAGGGAAGGAAGTATAGAAGAAGGGAAGAGAGAAGGAAGGAAGGAAGGAAATAGGACAAATAAGATGGAGAAGTGAGGCAGAGGAGAATTTAGGGCTTAGTATGGAACAAATATTGAATAAGGGGAGATGCAAAATAAAAGTCAAAGATTATACGTGACTTATTGACATGTTGCCTCTTTTTTTGTGTCCTTGGGCAGTCCTTTGTGATGTAAAAGAAAAGAAAATGTCCCGCAAAGCTTTCAGATAAGGAAGGTTGTTTTGTCACTAACCGTAAATTCATTGTATTTCTTTTAAACATCACAATCACACATCAATGCAATTATGCGAAGTGAATGGTGAATATATAGTTCATGATTTTCCTTGTTTTATATATCTGCAAGAAATGTACGGTTCTTGATTTGTTTTTCATTTCTTTTTTGGTAACGACTTCAAAAATTGTGACATGACAAATTATCGTACTTCTCGTGAACATCATTTTTGCGTGAAATCCCTGCAACACCAAACTAAATCAGACCTTTATTATTAGTAGTATTATCTTCTTTTTGACGTTGATGCCTATAGCGCCTGTAGGCTATTCTAGACTACCCAAAATATAGCTTGAATTGTAGCATTCGTTGAAGTACAATTTTGGGTATGTCAGCCTCGCTTTCGACGAAGACATAATTAAGAAGTAAAGTAATTTGTGTAAGTGCATCTCAGTGGCAGTGTTGAGACTTGATGAAGAAGGAGAGATCCGCCCACAAGTGTTTCCCCATCAGGCAATTTTGAACGGATACAATTTTTCTAAGTCACACAGCAAAGGACAATTTTCTCGAAGTCCCACAGCAAAGGACAATTTTTATAAGTCACACAGCAAAGGACAATTTTTATAAGTCACACAGCAAAGGACAATTTTCTCGAAGTCACACAGCAAAGGACAATTTTTATAAGTCACACAGCAAAGGACAATTTTTCTGAGTCACAGCAAAGGACAATTTTTCTGAGTCACACAGCAAAGGACAATTTTCTCGAAGTCCCACAGCAAAGGACAATTTTTATAAGTCACACAGCAAAGGACAATTTTTCTGAGTCACACAGCAAAGGACAATTTTTCTGAGTCACAGCAAAGGACAATTTTTCTGAGTCACACAGCAAAGGACAATTTTTCTGAGTCACAGCAAAGGACAATTTTTCTGAGTCACACAGCAAAGGACAATTTTTCTGAGTCACAGCAAAGAACAATTTTTCTAAGTCACACAGCAAAGGACAATTTTCTCGAAGTCATACAGCAAAGGACAATTTTTCTGAGTCCCACAGCAAAGGACAATTTTTCTGAGTCACAGCAAAGGACAATTTTTCAAGTCACACAGCAAAGGACAATTTTCTGAGTTCCACAGCAAAGGACAATTTTTCTGAGTCCACAGCAAAGGACAATTTTTCTAAGTCACACAGCAAAGGACAATTTTTCTGAGTCACAGCAAAGGACAATTTTTCTGAGTCCCACAGCAAAGGACAATTTTTCTAAGTCCCACAGCAAAGGACAATTTTTCTGAGTCACAGCAAAGGACAATTTTTCTAAGTCCCACAGCAAAGGACAATTTTTCTGAGTCACAGCAAAGGACAATTTTTCTAAGTCACACAGCAAAGGACAATTTTTCTGAGTCACAGCAAAGGACAATTTTTCTAAGTCTCACAGCAAAGGACAATTTTTCTGAGTCCCACAGCAAAGGACAATTTTTCTAAGTCACACAGCAAAGGACAATTTTCTCTAAGTCCCACAGCAAAGGACAATTTTTCTGAGTCACACAGCAAAGGACAATTTTTATGAGTCACACAGCAAAGGACAATTTTTATGAGTCCCACAGCAAAGAACAATTTTTATAAGTCACACAGCAAAGGACAATTTTTATGAGTCACACAGCAAAGGACATTTTTTATGAGTCACACAGCAAAGGACAATTTTTATGAGTCACACAGCAAAAGACAATTTTTATGAGTCCCACAGCAAAGGACAATTTTTCTAAGTCACAGCAAAGGACAATTTTTCTGAGTCACACAGCAAAGGACAATTTTTCTGAGTCACACAGCAAAGGACATATTTCTAAGTCACAGCAAAGGACAATTTTTCTAAGTCACAGCAAAGGACAATTTTTCTAAGTCACACAGCAAAGGACAATTTTTCTAAGTCACACAGCAAAGGACAATTTTTCTGAGTCACACAGCAAAGGACAATTTTTCTAAGTCACACAGCAAAGGACAATTTTCTCTTAAGTCTCACAGCAAAGGACAA